>ML813153.1:36565-49130 GCA_009831015.1 Picea engelmannii
CCCTATTCTTAGTAGATGCGGCCCATATTTCAGTTTAGATCTTTTTGGGATTTACTTGCTATTTTCGGCCAGGATAATTGAATTTGGTCTCCTGAGCCTAAGGATTGTATTTTTTATTTATTTATATATATTTGTAATAGAGTAAGAGACATGGTATGATTAGAGAAGCATCAGTACCAACGCTATGATGTAAGGTCACAATGAGCATGTTCTTGATCTCCAAGCAATAAAAACTATAGGATTCTTGTGTTAAACACCCTGGTGATGTATAATTTATTTATGTAACTATTTTCCCTATACCCACAATCACTTTTCTTTCTTAATTATGCAATAGAGAAAATAAGAACAAAATTCCTCGGAATATACGCTCTGTTTCTTGACTTTGAATAATTTAAATGTTTTCCTCTGATAGACAGGTGGGGAATTCTTAATTTCTTCCCATATGAATATTGATTTGTTTCATATATCCTATTCTGCTTTCCATTCAAATCCTAGAGATCCATTTTTTTAGCTACCTAGCCCTGTAGTTTCATCTTACAAAAAAGGATTTGAATAGTTTGTTGTTGTGACTCCATTGCCCAATAGTTTCCCTTCTCGGTCCTTACTCCATTTATCACAATCAAAGCCCTGTACAGTTATACCTATCCTAATATCCAATATAAACAAAGTTAAATACTATAGAGAGATCCCTCTTTGAGTCATGGAGGGCTAGATCCTTGACTCCAAGCAGTTTGTGGTTACCCTTGTTGATTTCCTCCCCAACCTGGGAAATTATAGGGTGATAACAAAACACCAAGACAAGAATGAAATGGATCTGTGGACCACTTTGGATCATAGGGAATCACTAAAGAAACCAAATAGGAAGATCAATAAGTCAAAATACTTTCTTAAAACCCTTTCAGAAGTAAACACAAGAAACTCAAAAAGACAAGTAAACTAAAATCTAACCCAAGCCATGGCTGTAAAAATAGAGACTTTGAACTGAAACAGGAAACCCTGAGAAGTATAAACCTCAATTAGGAAATAGGTTGGATTCCTCTTTTTCAAAAATTTCCTAAACCAGAGACATTATTGGTTCTTTAGCAGCCTGCGTATCTACGCGGGTTGTTTACTGAGCAGAGTGTTTATGTATGTGGGATGACTCAAAGCAGGGTGCACACACCTATGTATCTCTTTAAAAAAAGAAGGAAACTGACAATCTTATAGGGCAGGGAGAACTAGTATGGCACTTGAAGGTGACCGAAATACATTAAAAGACTCAGAAGACTCATCAAAAACTTGAAAGGCAGAAAAACCAATCAGACAACCCAAAACCCCCTAAAAATCCCTAGAGGCTTCCCCAGTATGGTCACCAGTTCTGCTAGCAGGAAAAATCCCTCTATGACTACACTAGGGTTTAGAACGTAGGCAGATCAATTAACCATCTAAAAGTAAACTACTTCTTTAAACTACCCCAAACATACCAAAACTCATACAAGAAAAAGAAAATATGAGGGAGATCGGGTAACTATACCTCTACTCTACATCTAGTGATGATCCCCTCATGCTTGGAAGCTTCAATGACTGCACGCCTCCTCCCAGGGATGACCTACATTCAAATATTGACAGACAAAAAAATACAAGCATGTCATTTCATATACAAATTAGGGTTTGGTGTTAGAATGTCAAATCATAAACCAATAAAAGCATCTAGTACACCATGATTTGGGACAGGAAAAATAATTCTTTTATTAATAACTCAATGATTATACCTTTACAATCAAAGTCGGCTACTGCTACATGAACATGTTCTAGGATCCTCTTCACCAACCTCCAAGTGCACCTTTGTATGGCTTCTCCTCTCAACTTTTTGATCTCTTCTTGGGAAGTGAATGGGTTGTGATGGAGGAAGAAGGGCTAATGGGGAAATGCTAAGGAAATTATCAAAAAATGGTTGCAATAACTTGGGCAAGGAGGGGACGTGAAATGGGCAGAGTTTCACTATTATTATTTCTAGATGTAAAATGAGACCCCAACGCCTCCTTTTCTATGACAAAAGGATGGTCATTCGGTTGGGTGATGGTCTATAGGCGGTGGATTAGTTGGGAAACTACCCAATAGCCCGTAATCTCAACAAATTCCTTGCAACTTTTTATTTTTTGCAACTTTTGAAGGTATACACGAGTTGTAATGGTGCATCATGTGTATGTATATGAGTTGTAGTGGTGCAACAAGCATATGTATGCGGGCACTAGTAGTTCATGGAACGTACATCTTCAAAAAAATGGTTTTTAAGAGGAGCAACTTAACAGTGCTTTGGAAAAAAAAGAAAGTAAGAGAGCCAAAGGCTAGCTATGCATGTGTAGAGAAATTTAAGGTTATAAAACTAGTATGCTTACTTGTGAAACTCGTTCCTCCTTTGTAACGTAGAATTATTTTATTCTTTTTCAAGCTCTTTTAAAAAATTGAAAAAGACAAAAATATCAAATATCCCAAATAGAGGGGATGGGAAATATGTATTCTTTTTTGGGATCACAAAGAGTCCCCCTTGGAAAAAGTACATCCTTTCATTTTTTCGTCAAGCATTGGTATCTAGTATGACCTTAGGAAGTTTTTCTCGCTATAGAGAGTTGTGTCCTCCTCTATTTGGTTACTCTTCCAAACACATGGAGAGATTGCATTGCCTCCTGCATCATGAAATTATGTCAATGTCATGTTGCCTGAGTCTGATCATCTTTCATGATTTTTTCCAAGGGAAGTTTCACCCCACATGAGTCGGCCTTTCTACAGTTTTTCTGTTGACCTCATGAGTCAATCATCATGAGAGTCTAGTCAAGTCCTGATTCAAAATTGACGAATTTATCTGCCTGATCATCGAGATCCTCTTGTCTTTTCTTGATGAGCCTTTGAATACCTTAGGGTAGTGATTTTTTCACTCCTATCATACTCCTACCTGAGGTTTGAATATCTTGAAGTTGTTTCTCAAGCTACGAAGTCCTCATCTCCAACCATCGGGCTTCACTGGCTTCTTGAAGATGGATAATATATTTGCATATATTTGGTTTTGAGATGTATATACATGGTGTATTTCTCATGGCTACACTTTATATAGTTATATGAAATGGATATGCAGTGTATTTAATTGGAAGCCATGATTTATTTCACCCCGAGAATGGGTATACCCACCTCGGAGAGATAATTGTTATTTTGCAGATGGCACCTCCCTAACTCTAGTACTGAGATCACTCGATTTCGTACATTGGTGAAGATATTGCAATGTATTTTGGCCATCAGATGATATTCTGACCTCACACATTAGGGGGCATATGTTATAACCCTAAATTCCTATACACATGCATACATGGCCTTGGCCCTCTTACTTGCATTTTTTTCCAAAGCTCTGTTGAGTTGTTATTCTTAAAAAAAAAAATTTTAGAAGATGTACTTTCCCTGTACCATTACTTCCCGTGCACATACACTTTTTTCATCACTATCGCTCATGTACATACTCATGTTGCACCATTATAGCCCACATATACTTGCAAAATTTGCAAAATATAAAAATTTGCAAGGAATTTGTTGAGATTATGGGTTATTGGTAGTTTTCCAACTAATCCACCTGTTATAGCACGTCACCCAACCAAATAATCATCCTTTTGTCATATAAAAGAAGGTGTTGGGGTCTCATTTCACATCTAAGCATAAGAACAGTGAAACTCTACCCGATTTCACTTCCCCTCCTTGCCCAAGATATTGTTGCCTTTTGTGAGAAATTTCCTTAGCATTCCCTCATTAGCCCCTTCTTCCTCTATTTAATCCATTCACTTCCGAATAAGAGATCAGAAGGTTGAGATGAGAATTTCATACAACGTGCACTTAGACCTTGGTGAAGAGGAGCCCAAACCAGGTTTGTGGAATGCTTGTCGACTTAGATTGTAAAGGTATAATCTTCGTGTTATTAATAAAATAATTACATTTTGTTGTCCCAAATGATGGTGCCTTGAATACTTTTACTGGTTTATTATTGACATTCTAACATCTAACCCTAACTTATATATGGAATAGCATGCTTGTATTTTTATGTTTGTCAATCTTTGGATGCAAGTCAACCCTGGGAGGAGGTTTGTAGTCAGTGGAACTTCTTAGCGCGAGGAGGTCATCACCCAACATGGGATTAGAGGTATAGGTACCCGATCTCCTTTTCCTTGCTTTCTTCATATGAGTTTTGGTATGTTTGGGGTAGTATAGAGAATTAATTGACTTTTAGATGGCTAATTGATCTGCCTACATTATGAACCTTGGTGTAGTTAAAGGGGGGTTTTTCTCGCTAGAAACAACGACAGTGGAGGGAGGAGGTAAAATTGCAGCCACATTGATTGAGTTCTTGCACTCGAATCTGAACAAAAAAAATCTTCTTTTTTAAAAACCAATACAATTAATCAAGGAGCAGATTAAACTAGGCTAATTTGGCATGTTACTATTTCATAAGGGTATGAGAAATACCATATTGAGTTGAGAAAAAAAAAGCTTTCTAAGGAGATATTAAAAGAAAAACCAGATTCAATTGAGTCAAATTTCAAAACTTGAAGACATCATCGACATACTATGTACATAAATTATTATCACTTAGGAAATATTATCCAATGCACATACAAACTTACAATGTGCAGAAATTGTTATAACACCAAGGAGAACTTGCGCATATAGAAAAATTTACAATGTGCAATATTTACATGACCAAATTTGAGATGAAATCCAATTCTATCACTAACTCAACAGATCGTCCAATGTGTATATATATTCATAATAATTTTCCTTTCTTCTATCATATTACAATTATAAAATAAGATTTATGATGAAAAATCTATTAGAATCACCATAGAAATGAATATGCAAAAGAAAACTCAGCGTAATGAAATTTTTTCTGAAAACCATAAACATACAAGTATAAAATTTAATCTTAATAAAATTATCATCTTTAATAGGAATATTTTAACCGACGTTGGCTTGTTGATCTTCTTCGATTGTTGGAGATCCTTCTCTCTCCCGCATGTTAATCACTGAGACCTCACCGGTACCTCCCAGCAAATTCTAGGGTACTCTTCTTCCCCATGATCCCCCCAAGACACAAAGGGGCCACGCACACAAGCCAAAGAAAAGCTAGCTCCCAGCTCGCCTCACAAGGTCAAGCTACCACTCTCTATTTGAGTTGGTATCCTAACTACCACAAGAAAAATTAGTCAAGAAAAAATTCAATAGAATAACCTTATGCATACCAGTCATGATCACTTCCTCTTCCCTACCATTAATTTTATAGAGTTCTTTTAGTGACCACTTTCCAAAATCATGTTAAATTATTTTTATTAGGAAATATTCTCCCCCGTACACTTGTCTCTTGATCCCTTGGCTGGACCAGAAATTCCTTTTATTAATTAATTTAATTTGCCAATTTCCCACACCCACCTAAAAGTTTTCCTAAAAATGCTCCTTGTTGTCCCTTTATTCCCTCAATTTCCTTTAATGACTGACGTCTTTCTTAAATCTTAGTTGAGTTTTATTTAGGAAATTTCTCTATACTAGATTCATTTCTATGTTCCACATTCCTTTTTGCATTTAATTTTCCCTTTTTGTCTAAGTTCTAAATTAGCAAGTTTTGCACATAAACAACAATTAATTCTTAGATAAAGTATTTCCCTTTTAAATTCTTAATTTTTTTCTTTTCTTTTCTTCATCCCCCTTTTTATTAATTGATTAATCAATTTTTGGTCCTCTTACCCTAATTAGACCTAGGATTTAGTTTCAACTAGGCTTAACATTTTTTTAAGGGAATTTTATAATTAATATACTTTACTCATACAACATTTATTTTAAGGCTGGCCACGTCAAAATAAAATGTGATTTTCTAGGCACCTAGGTTCATTGATTCATGTGTGTTAAAAATTGTGTCATTCCCTTAAAGACGCACTACGTTCTCCAAGGGTGCCACTCACCTTTATTTTTGTTTCATTTATACGACATTCCCTTCAAGACACACTATGTGCTCCAAGGGTGCCACTCGCCTTCTAACTTATTTTGGTAGACGTCCAATCCTTGGATTCAATACTCTATTAGGAGAATTCATGGGAGACTAAGGGCCTCTAAGGAATAAGGACCCTTCCTTATCGCGCACCCTTTTAGAATCTTCTTGAGTGACTATCTCATTTTTCCCTCGCGGCATCGTGTATATCTCGAACTAGGTAGTTGTTAACCTACTATTCAAGCCACAACGGGAGTGCTAGTAGGTTGTGGCAGGGCTGCCACACCTCTCCCTCAATATCATTGATTTTTGTGCATGGCCCCTTTACTCCTAATGTGATTCTGATTAGCAAGAAATCGTCAACCTGTACCCATCAATGAAACATGTCAATGATCCATAAAAAACATCATAATATACCCGATCATAGGTCACATAAGCATAAACAAAAATACCCAAACCATATATAGTCCACTCCCTAACTCGATCCAGAGTTGAAGGAGGTCCATCGATTCCATCAACATCCTCAATATATCAAGAGTCCTACACACTCAGGAGAAACCATTCAATAGCACCTGTCTATACATAAATAACATAGAATAACATCATAATCCATAATCTCATCATATGAATCCATAAGCGAAGCAAACAATCACATAATGAACCAGATCACTTACACACCAGTTTCCTCAAAGAATAAGTCACATTAGGTGCGCCCAATAGTAGGATGTTACACACATTATGTGAATAGGTATATTGGACAATGATCCCATTAATTAGGGTTCAAATATATTCATAATCCTATATTTACATAATCTTATAGTTCTACCCCTATAATGTTATAACCCTATATCCATAACCCATTTAAATACTAGTCACTAATCCATGTAGCTCATAACTTCTAAAATGGTTATAAACACCTTATCCTTGAATCCTACCACCCCTAACCCTTATCTCCTATTATCCCTAAGCACCAACCATAATATATCTATACACCATAACCGTATTACACATAACTAGTATAACCCCATAAACCCTATAACCTTTAAGAATTATAACTCCAAACCTACCACTTATAACCCCTAACCATTATAACACTTAATCCCTATATTAATCATTACCCCTAACATTACAAACCCCTAATATAGATCTATTAACCCTGTATGATGATGATGATGATATGATGACAACGAAGACAACGATGATATGGTGATGATAATGACAATGGAAATGACGATGATGATGAAAATGAAAATGAATATGATGATGATGACAATCATGATGACAAAGATGATCACTTCCATGGAAATGATGATGAAAATGATGACAATGATGATGACGATGATGATGGCAACTGTGACAATGACGTTGAGGAAAACGATGATGAGGACGACGATGAGGATAATGATCACGATGATGACAACGATGATGATAATTATCATGATGACAATGAGATGAAAATAATGATGATGAGTACTACGATGACAATGACAATATTGATGATGATGAGGAGGAGGAGGAGGAGTAGGACATCAACAATGTTGATTACAATGAATGCGACAACGCCAATGTTAATTATGATGAAAACAATGACTATGACGACGATGATGGTGATGATGATGATGATGATGATGATGATGACAATGTTGATGATGGCGATGACAATGAATATCATGATGATGAGGAGGAGTAGGAAAACAACAATTTTTATTACTAATGGTGACAACGATGATGAGGATGACAATGAGAAAAATTATCAAAATGATGACGACAATGATGATATGAATTTGATCATGAAAATTGCAATAAGGATGATGATGAAAATGATGATCAAGACGACGATGACGATGGCGATGATGATGATGATGATGATGATGATTGTGAAAATGTCAATGATGACGATAATGATGATAAGGACGATGATGATTAACCCATGTAAATAAATATTTTAAAGAGAATAAATCATATAAAAGATATAATCACATACCTCCTACATTTCAACATTTATGTAGTATCAATCATAATCTTCTTCATCATCCAACTCTACATATGTATCATCTAGTTCAAAATTTACATTGAAAGGATTGGCCATATCAACATCATCACCAATGTAATTTTTGATAATATTGTTTTCAGTATCATCACTGAGATCAACATTGTCATCTACATAGGTCTCAACTTCTTTTACTTCTTCATCTGACAGTACACCTACCTCATGCTCCTCTGCATATTATTCTTCTTCTTCAATATCATATTCTTCTGGTACATTATACTTTATAGGCCTTCCTCTTGGATCATAGATGACAACGTACGACTAATCTTCTTTACATGGACCCTATGAATAAAAGACCTACTCACATTGTCATGGAAGAGCATAAATTTTTGTACCTAGATCAAATGTCCTTGTATGAACCATTTTAAATCCATTTTCATGCTCAATAAAAATTCTTTTGGGATCACATCCATGCATTTGTAACCTGTGCCATTTGAACTCTAACATAACTAACTTGAAGGAATTAAAGTCACACTTGATTATATCATTCAAATACACATATTATCTATTTTTGAATACTACTGGATGCCTGTCACTTGTGGAGGAAACATTAGTCACTTGAAAGACTGCAATTATCCCAGAATCAAAGGTTTTCTTCTTTCCATCCAACTTTTTGATGTGAAATTTATAGTCATTGCACTATATAGAATTATGTTATTTAAATTAAAATATGCCCCACATGTAAAAAATTCATATTTGTCAATGAATAAACGTATTTAGGCTTAGGAAAAATTTATAAAAAAGAACACCACATAGATTAATATATTGGAAAAAAAACTAAAACATGATGTGGGTGAATAATATGCTTTCCTTTTTATCTTTTAAACCATATTCTAAATCACTTTCCCTCTAAGTAAGATTGGTGTCTTGATTACGATGATATTCTTTAAACAAAGTAGCCACCCATTCTCATGATAAACTACCATTACATTGTATACATCTATCTATCCATACATTCATCAAATCAAGATTGTTTGCGGTGTATAAATGTAGTTCATCCCTATGGAAAAAGAATAAAAATTACTAATTAGAATAAAGATTGAGTAATAGTTGATCATGGAAGATAAATAAAACTTAAATAAGTAAAATATAGAAACAAATCAATACTAGTGCAAATAATTATATATATCTACCATCTAATTAGATTTCACTTTCCTCATTCTACCTTTCCCAAAGAATACCTTCACTTCAAATTTGATAATGGAATTGAGATCCCAATTCCATGGCACCTTCATGATTTTGGTTGCTAATTTAGGAAGATATTGACTAATATGCACCAACGATTGATATACCATAGATCCCTACACCATAGATCCCTCAATATGTTCTCTCAATCTAACAAAATCCTTCAATGACTTCAAGTGCCTCTCCACCATCCACATTGACCTTGTGTGTATAGGTCCACACATTTCAACCTCCTCAACTTGGTGTATGAGATAGTGTTCTTGTGAATTGAAAAATATCGGAGATAGATACTTTTGTGTTTCACAAATTAGCCAAGGAATTTATCTCCTCCAATATTTATATATTCTTTATGGATTTATTTAAATGACAACCACCTACACATGATATAAAAAATAAGGTCATAGGTTTCAACAACGTGTATACATTGAAAGTAAAACAGATGTCGAAAAGTTGATTAACAATGATTTTTCATATAAATCATTAATGTTTACCTCATGTATTTTCCAAGATCATATATAACTTGTACATTGTTGTCAAAGCTGTCAAGGAGAGAAGAGGTAGAATATATTGTAACAACAAAGGGATCATTAATTTTTAGGAAAATAAAATCATACCATAATACTAAAAATTTGTATATTTACCAATATAGAAATCTACATCCAAAATAATTACCTAAATGAAGGTATGTAAGTCATGATTTTTCACCCCACCAAATTCACCATTCTTCGTTAATGTTTGAAGCAAATCCCATGGGAATTTTTATTTTTTGAATGAACTATTTAAAAAAATTGATTTCCTTCCCTCTAAATAAATATGGAAGACTATTTTTGTGTCCATTGATATTTGAATAAATCACAATTTGAAGTGCATGATTGACTTCCTGAAATTTCAGTACAAATTTTGACAATTTTTATTTTTTAGTCCTTCCATTTTTAATTCTTCTCAACATTTCTATTACATTCTTCCCGATATGCATTGTATCAAACAAATGAGATATTTGTAGGTTCTCATAGTAGGGAAATATATTGAATTGTACAGGTTAACTTTTCATTCCTTGTGGAAGCCCATTAATTCCTTGATGACATTTATGAAAAATAATTAATGAGATTACAACAATAATTGTTGGATACAATAAAAAGAATTCAATACAAATTAAAATTGTAAAACATTATTATATATGAGACATAGACTAAATTCTTACATTGACGGTTTCTATTATATTCCAACTTCCATGGGTGAGGTGTCATTCTTCATGGTTTTATTCTAGTCTCTTCTTTCAAATTGAAAAGATGCTTTTCTATAGTTCAATACCACTTTAAGGAGGAAGTTCCTATACTCATCAAATACCTCATTTCCTTGACTTCTTGAATGACGTGAGTTCATCCTAGGACAACAAACTAGACATGCAAATTTACCCTTTGTTTGAAGACTTGCAAGATATGGATTAATTCCAATGTTATTTATATAACAAGGAATTTATATTTAAGAAGAACTCATCATATTTTCATAAAGGTATATACTATTTAAAGTTCATCAATATGTTTCATACCACAAAAATATGTTATCCCTCAGGCATCATGAATTTTCCATGTAAGTATTCAATGGAATTGAAATTGGTTTTTCCCTATTGGTCTAGAGATGTCATACATAGTGATTCCATCCCATAACTTTAGTAGATCGTCAACACAAAGCTCAATATATGCATTCATATCTTTCAACATGGTACTTACCTAATTGGGTGAAAGTACACATAATTACTACCTTGTATATATATAATTAATTGTAACGATCCCTTCATTACGACATAAATGTAAATGAGGACAGTAGTGGTCATTGTTTTTTTAAAACATCAGTTAGAACAAGTGATATGCAGTTCAATAACATACATCAATATTACACATTCTATTCTCATCTACATCACTACATGGCAAGAATAAGATACAACATCATTGTTACTAATAGATCAACAATATCACATAGAGATAAAAAATGTGTCTACCTACCCAACCTATCCTGCAAGGTTAGGACCTCCAAGACACATAATGAATGCTCAAGACAAAGATTCATCCGATTGATTTTGACCATTTAAGGTCTCAGCACTGACAATTGTTCTGAGGAACAAAGAGATATCTAATTCCCACCACTTTAACCAAATCAAAATCCAATACTTGTACAATGATAATGTTTAACCATAAATTTTCAAGACAGAACATAATAATATACTATGCTTTAACATTCGTTTAGCAACACTCCAATGTAATTGTGCAAGAACATGACATAACAATTTATTATGATGAATGACAAAATATCTACTTGAAGAGAATGTATGGAATCCTTACAATCATTCCTCTAGTCAGTTAGTATTGGATGATCTACTATAATCAATTAATCCTTAATTATCAATAGATAAGCCATATATATAGAACTCATCAATACACAAGTATTGTTATAATCATGATCTGAAATAATGAATTCACATCCCTTAAAAATATTTGTACATTAATATCATGGATTAATTCAATTCTAACTTGATCTCTAAATGTGATAATAGAATGGTAATTACTCCCTATCCTAATATTTTTACTTCAATTCTCTCAAGGACTTCCATAACATATACAATCACTTTAACCATATAATAATAATTAATGACATATGAAACAACATACAATAGTTTCTCTTATTTCTAACTCTATTAATATTTTGAGTAGAATTCCTTATAAAAGTCTCACATATCCATTGATATCATTAGTCATTGATAATGTAATTAACTACTAGAAACTTATATAATTTTTATATGAACTCAAATTATTAATATCAATTAGTCGCATACACATAATTCTTAGTAGATTCAAGTATTAGTTATATATATATATATATATATATATATATATATATATATATATATATCAAAGAATAATTATTATAATCATGAGGACTTAACTCCTGAATGGAAACCAGATTACTCCTAAGGAATTGATCGTATACTCCTTAATTAAATCATAGATTAAATATTGGAAAAATCGATCATGGCCTAACACAGTGTCTCGAACTCAAAATCAAAGGCTTATTAGACACGTGATAATATTATTGTAATAATAATGAAATATAGATATATTTAAGACAATAACTTAGTTAAGTAAAGACCTATCATAAGATTACGATATTATCGTAGAGTCATATTGCCCCTGTCATAATTATATCACTTGAGAGATTTAAGATATTTATATAATGATTCTATAATTATTAACTATTCTTCTAAGTAAAATCTATAATTATATCTTTCGAAAATTCAAGCATAAATTATTCTTCTAAGTAAAATCTATAATTATATCTTT
>ML813153.1:51115-82185 GCA_009831015.1 Picea engelmannii
CTGTTATTTGCTGCATACACACATATAAACACATCTAAAAGGTAGATCAACAAAGTGTTTGACGAAATACCTCACTCAGAAAAAGTTTAAAAAAGACACCAAAACAATGATGATCCTTGCATAATGGCTTGGGATCATTACAATAAATGGATCATTTGTTTACATTACTTTAATTAAATTACATTCCAATGAATCAAACAACATAAATAATTAAATATCGTGACCAACAATTTTTAAATTTGATGATGAATTCCAATCTGGGATAGATCGACGTCCTCACTTTCCCACCAATCTAAGACTTCACCGGTACCTTCCAACCAATGCTAGGGGTTATCGTCTTCCCCATATACCCCCGAGCCGCAAACGATACAAGCACAATAACCATAAAAACAACATCTCCAAGCTTTCCTCACAAGGAAGAGCTTTCAATTTTCTCAAGCTTGAAATCCTAACTGTCACAAGTAAAGCACAGTGTAAACAAAATTTGGCAGCATAATAGTACTATCAAAGTGAGCCTATTTCCCTTCTATACCATTTGTTTTATATAATTTCCCCCCTTGACACATGTTCTCATGCACAAATAATTTACTTTAATTATGATCATTCACCCACACACTTTCACACTCTCCCCAATTTGCACAAGTAATCACCATTTTTATTTCATTTAAAAAGCCAATTTCCCTCACATTCCCCATTGTGTTCCTATGTTTGCTCTTGGTTGTCTCTTAGTTCCCACATTTTTCATTTAATGAGTGTCTCCTAACTAGATCTTAGTTAGATTTTGATTAGGACTCTTCTTCGAGTTACACTTAGTGTAGTTTGACTCTAGATATTATTCTATGTGTATACCTATTCTCTCATATTATTATTTCTTTCTATTTTAAATTCCAATTTGTTAATTTCATGAACACATGTGCATTTTATTGAACCTTTATATTTTTTTTTATTCACCTTTTTCCTAGAATTTGATTTTATCTCAAATCTTTTAATTTATTAAATATTTTTTATTAGACCCTTAATTAAACTTAGACTTAGGATTAGACTCTTTTTAGGATTCTAATTTATAATTTACTATTTAATTAATTATTTTATTCTAATAAGGTCTAATCATTTCAATGTTTTCTAGGCCACCTAGATTTATTCACTCAAGTTTTAATTACATGGCGTGCTCTTCAAGACGTACCTCCATGCTCCAAGGGTGTCATTCACCTTAGACTAGTTTTAGAAGTTTATCCAACCATTGGATTCAACAATCCATTTGGTCAACCTTTTGAGACACTAAGGGATTCTAAGGAATACAGATTATTCCTGATTGTGTGCCCCTTAGAAATATTCGTGACCGACTGTCTCAATCCTCCCTCACAACATCGTGGACCTCTCGAAGTAGGTAATTCTTAAACTACAGTTCATACCATGACGATAGTGCTAGTAGGATATGATAGGGACGCTGCCACACCTCTCCCTCAATGTATGGTTTCTATCCATGACCCCTTTACTC
This sequence comes from Picea engelmannii, assembly GCA_009831015.1. NCBI lineage: Eukaryota > Viridiplantae > Streptophyta > Pinopsida > Pinales > Pinaceae > Picea > Picea engelmannii. Next base: position 52,614 of record ML813153.1, read on the forward strand.
CTTATGTGATTCAGATTAGCAAGCATCATCAAGCCTGCATCCACTGACAAAATAGTGTCAATAATCCATATACATAATTCATATTGCAATCAATCATATGTTACATGTGCATAAAATGAAATAATCAAACAAATACAATCCACTCCCTGACTCAATCTGGAGTCCAAAGAAGTCCATTGATGCCATCAACATCCATAACCTGCCATATGTCCTGCATAGTCAAGAAAAATTATCAATAACATATGCTAGTACATATACATAAAAATAAAAATTATTCACAATACATCATCATCATCATATATAACCCATAATGGAAACAAAATCATAATGTACCAGAACTGGATCACTTTCACGCAAGTGTCCTCAAAGAATAAGTCAATAAAAGGGTGCTCAGTAGAACATGATGTTACATACACCCCCTCTCATTTTAAACTTCATCCCAAAGTTTGTACATTAAATAAATGCAAGTAAATAAATGTTTTTGACATATATCTATGTGTCTAATCTATAAAACAAGTAAGGAAATTGTTGACGCATCTCGTATGCGTCCTCCCAGGTAGCTGAGTGTGGACTATAGTTGTCTCACTGGACCTTGACCTGATCAACTATTCGACATTGTAGGGGTCAAATGTGATGGTCCAGAATGCGTATTGGCTATACCATGAGAGCACCCTCGTCTGACACCTGCAAAGAACTCATGCCAATAACATGTGACAGATTACTAATATAATGTCATAAAATAGATACATGAAATACATTGTGCATATGCCTCAAAGAATCAGGCAAGGCTAGTCGATAAGACACGGGTCATTTCCTTTCCACAAACTCGAAAGGTCCCACAAACCTAGGAGACATTTCAACACCCTTCCCAAACTTGATCGAACTCTTTTGTGGTTTTACCTACAAGAAAACTTTGTCGCCAACCACATAACTGTAGTCAATGCGATGCACATCAATATAACTCTTATGTTGATCCCACACTTCTTTACTCCTCTTTCTTATCATTTTAATATATTTTTCCATTTCTTGGATTACTTATGGTCCTACCAGGACCCTATCCTCAATTTGATCCCAACTCAAGAACGTCTAACATGGTTGCCCATAAATAAACTCAAACATTACCATCTTAATCATACTATGGTAACTATTGTTGTATGCAAACTCTTCCAATGGAAAGAAGTCTTCCCAAAGTTTATATTGATCCATTACATACATACACAACATATCCTCTAATACTTGGTTCATTCTTTTTGTTTTTTTGTTCGTCTCTGGGTGATACACTATACTAAAGTCGAGTTGTGTTCCCAAGGCCTCTTGAAAACTAGTCCAAAATAGTCATTTAAACATCTATCCACGATCAGATATGATATTTCTTGTAATTCCATGTCACCTCACAATATCGCTAACAAACACTCTAGCTATGTCTAGTGCCTGATATGTCGTACATAATGGAATAAAGTGTGCACTCTTCGTCAAAGTGTCAAGTACCACAAAGATCGAATCATGTCTTCTTTTCTTCAGTGGGAATCCAACAATAAAGTGTATCGAAATGAATTCCCATTTTGATTTAGGAACAACATGTGGATGTAACAATCTTGTTGGACGTCTATTCTCAACCTTCACTTGTTGACATTCTAAACATATCGCCACATAACTAACTATGTCTGATTTCATTCCTTTCTAGAAGAATAAAAATTAAGGTCTACCTTCATCTTCGTGACTCTCGGATGTGCCATGTATACTGCTCGATGAGATTCTCTTAAGATCAAACTTCTTGATTCATCATTAGGCGATAAGTAAATTCTTCCATTATATCTCAACAATTTGTCATTGTCTAAATAATAGCCTTCAAACTTCGGTACCATCATGGTATTTTGTCCAATATTATCCTTAACTTATTTATACCACTCATTGTCTATCTGTAAATTTATAATCGTTTCTTGAAGATTCGTCTTAATAGATATTACCGAGAATATGTGTGGTCTCTCATTCAACACATCTGCCCCTTTTTTCACCATTCCTTTAATGTAAGTAATCTCAAAGTCATATTTGCTGAGTAATTCCTAGCAACACCTTTGTCGCATGTTCAAGTCACTCTATGTAAATATATGTTGCAACCCAAAGTGATCTGTGTTTAATTAAAATTTTCGTCAAATCAAATAATGTCTCCATACTCTCAGGAAATATACAATTGCTAATAAATCCAAGTTATGCATTGCATAATTTTCCTCATGCTTTCTCAATTTCCTTGAAATGTAAGCAATCACTTGACCGTCTGGCATCAAAACTCCACCTAAACCTTCCTTGGATGCATCCGTGCATACCAAGAATTATTTTTCCTTGTCGGGGACCTTTAGTATCGACAATTTCATTAACAATTTTTTGATATTTTGAAATTATTCCACACATTTCTCAATCCATACAAATCTATTTTTATTCTTCTCCAATTCTGTAATTGGATTTTCTATCTTCAAAAATCCTTCAATGAATCGTCGGTAATATCCTGTTAAACCCATAAAACTACGTACTTCTTCTACATTATTCATTGATGGCCATTCCATTATAGGCTCTACTTTCACTAGATCCATAGTGATACCTTCACCAGATATGATATGTCCCAAGTAATGAATCTTCAATTGGTAAAATGAACATTTCGATAGCTTCCCATACAATTTTTTTTCTCTTGGAAATTGTAGGACCAATCTCAAGTGTTCAACATTCTCTTCTTTCATCTGAGAATAAATTAATATGTCATCAATAAATACTTGAACAAATTTGTCCAGGTATTCATGAAATACTCCATTCATCAATCTCATGAACACCCCTAGGTCATTCGTCAAACCGAAAGGTAAAACTGTAAACTCATAGTGTTTGAATCTCATCTTAAACACAATATTAGGGATATATTCCTCCTTAATCCATAATTGATGATATCCAAATCTCAAGTCAATCTCCGAAAACACCGTCACTCCCTTCATCTGATCAAAAAAATCACCAATCCTTGGTAAAGGATATTGGTTCTTGATCATAGATTTTTTCAATTGACAGTAGTCAATACAAAGCCTCCACAACCCATCCTTCTTTGTAACAAAAATTATTGGTGCACCCCATGACGACACACTTGGACGTATAATTCCTAAATCCAAAAACTCCTGCAATTCTGGTGTCGGCATCTGGTACACATTTCTTGCAATAGGTTTAGTTCCAAGTTTTAGAACTATGGTAAACTAAAATTCTCTTTCTGGTGAAAAACCTAGTAATTATTTAGGAAAGACATCAACAAACACGTCTACTACCAAAAGGTTTTATAATCCTTCCACCTCTCCTTTTTTGTTTAGCTCTAAGATTGCATATAATTTGCACCCCTTGCGCATACTTTTATACAATTGTAGGGAATAAATAAACCTCAGAGACACCCCCTGGTTTCTTCCTACCATCACTCTACTCTGCCAAAAATCATCCATCAAACTTAATCATTTTTTCTTAGAGTTAAGTATCACATCATGTGATTCCAACTAGTCCATGCCTATCACTATGCCATAATATCCAAATATCATGATGTATAGGTTGGCCTTTGTTATAAAATCTCCCAATTTAATGCTACAACCCATAACCTTTCCTCTGACTTTCTTTTTGGCACCCAATGCCATTTCTACATGTCTGAACTTGTCTTGCTCGACTACCTTTACCTTAATTCTCTGTAGCACTGCACTAGAAATAAATCTTTCTGTAGCAATTGTATCTATCAAAATACTAAATGTTTGATCGATGATCATTCCTGACATCTCAAGCACAATGGACTGGTGCTCGGCCTGGCGCTTGTTAACCACTTCATGTATCGTGTGGCCCTTGCTCAAATATTCAACTATAGTGGGTTCTAATGATTTGGCCTCTTTTGCCTTCTCAATCAAACAATATCCTTGGTAATGTGGCTCTCCACATGTCCATCATCTAGTCTTCGGTCGAGTGCTCCTGGTCCCTGAAGTAAAAGTTGTTGTCCTAGTACTCTGTGATCCTGGTAAGGCATTGAACTCATTAAGTTGAACTCTCGATGAATTCTTCCAACAAGTACCTCTCCTGGAATCGTTTCTCGAACAATTCCCAAGACACGTCTTTAACGACCATGTCTAATTGAGGTAGGAGTGTCGTCCACCAAAGTAGAGAACTCACTTTCAATTGGAAGATCGCCATGCATACCTTCATATTGGAGGTATAATTACGAAGTGCAAAGAACATTACCATGTTCTCCAGCCATACCTCTGTGGCTAAGCCATCAATGGCACCACAAATCTAAGAAAAAATCACCTTCTTGATTTCTTTTTGTATACTAATAGTACCAGTTGGAGCACGGTGTGAATCCTCATTAGGCATAGATGCTCTACCCTAATCTCGATCCATGAGGTTGATCAACAACTCTGACATTCTTTGGAAGGATCTCATCATACCTACCACATATCCCACAACAACCTGCTCCTACTTAGTATTCTGCTCATCTCCCAGAGGGTTAGATCTCTCTGGCATGGATACTATCAGAGGATTCAGAATTCTTCCTCCCGGACAATGAGGTATACTTCCCCTGCATCCTCTAACCATGATTACCTTCATGGACAAATTCAAAATTTATTAGTGATACATCTTTAATCATTTATTTAACACGGTGGAAGGCATAATGGTCCAATGTCACAGGGTTGAACCCATTTTGATACCATATGTAGCGATCCCTCTGTTATGACATAAATGTAAATGATTACAATAGTGGTAAATTGTTTTTTAAAACATCAATTAGAACAAGTGATATGTGACAATAACATACATCAATATTACACATTATATTCGCATCTACATCACTACACAACAAGAATCATATACAACATCATTGTTACTAATATATCAATCATATCACATAAAGATAACAAAATATGTCTACCCAGCCAACCTATCCTACAAGGTTAGCACCTCCAAGACACACAGTCAATGCTCAAGTTCAAGATTCATCCGATTGATTTTGACCATTTAAGGTCTCAGGACTAGCAATTGTTCTGAGGAAAAAGGATATATCTAATTCCCACCACTTTAATCAAATAAAAATCCAAGACTTGCACAACGATAATTTTTAACCATAAATTTTCAAGACACAACATAATAATATACTATACTTCAACATTCCTTTAGCAACACTCCAATGTAATTGTGCAAGAACATGACATAACAATTTATTATGATGAATGACAAAATATATACTTCAAGAGAAGGTAGGGAATCCTTACAATGAGTCCTCTAGTCAGTTAGTACTCGATGATCTATGCTAATCAATTAATCCTTAATTATCAATAAATAAGCCATATATATAGAACTCATCAGTACATAAGTATTTTTACAATCATGCTCTGAAATAATGAATCCACATCCCTTAAAAATATTGATACATTAACATCATGAATTAATTTAATTCTAACTTGATATCTAAATGTGATAATAGAGGATAGTAATTAATCCTATCTTAATATTTTTACTTCAATTCTCTTAAGGACTTCCATAACATATACATAGAATTCAAGAAATAGTCAGTTTAACCATATAATAATAATTAATTACATATGAAACAACATACAATAGTTTCTCTTATTGCTAACTTTATTAAAGGTCTCATATATCATATATCATTAGTCATTGATAATGTAATTTTTATTTGAAGTCAAATTATTAATATCAATTAGTCGTATACATATAATTAAAAGTAGATTCAACTATTAGTTTAGTGTGTATATATATATATATATATATATATATATATATATATATATATATTCTACTAAACTAATAGTAGAATATACTAATTCCATGACTGTAACTCGATCATTACTAACGGATTGATCGTATACTCCTTAATTAAATCATAGATTAAATATTGGAAAAAATGGTCATGGCCTAACACATTATCTCGAACTCATAAACAAAGGCTTATGAGACACATGATAATATTATTGTAATAATAATGAAATATAGATATGTTTAAGACAATAGATTAATTAAGTAAAGACCTATCATAAGATTACGATATTGTAGTAGAGTTATATTTCTCCTATCATAATTATATTACTGGATATATATTTAAGATATTCATATAAGTATGGATAATTTAAGGGGCTAAATTTCGCTCATGGGCTATTTTTCATGGTTTTTACAAAAATGAGATTCACTATTTTAAAAATAATTCGCCCAAATTCTATAGGATAAAATTATTTTACCTTAAAAATCGTCAAAATTTTATAAAAACTATATTAAATTCTTATAAATTTGAATATTTTTACAAAAATATCGCCAAACATTTATAGTTGGCATATAAAGGATTAGTAAGATTCGCCAAGGTTTCTACATTTTAAAACAAAATTTCATCCTTAAAATCATCCCTACATATAAGGATACTATAATTATTAACTATTATTCTAAGTAAAATCTATAATTATATCTTTTGAAAATTCAAGCGTCTTCAAGGAAAGGTAATACTCATTAAATTGTAAACTAACTATCCATATCTGACATGTGTGGATATCTTTGGAGTTACCTTGATTAAGAATAGAGCTTACAATTTAATGATGAATCTTAAAAGTAAGTTCTACCGAATCATAGTTTGATAACGTTGATCTACTAATTACAACAGTAGAATTTCTTAAGTATGCGACATAATATATGTGTGTGTGTGTTTTACATCTACTAATATTACTAATGAACCTCAAGTCAATGACCTTCAAAGAATGAGAAGAACTCTATGTGGGTATCGTATAATCAACAATAAACATCAGGGGTTTCACTTAGAAGGACTTATGTCTACGAATATTCAGGATAATCATCTGGGTTTTAATAATTTAATGTTATGGTATCAAGGCAATAATCACTATTAAATTTGCCTATGTAAAATGGAAAGAAACCAATGAACTTGTAGTGCCACATAGGCGTAATTTCTACTAGTTAAAGAACCGTTTTATTAACCAATACGGCTATTATCAGCCATCCGACCAACAAGAGACACAAATAAATAGACTAACCCAGTTCTATTGTTGATATATGTTTTACTTGAACTTTCCAAGATGAAAATCCCAATGGTTATAATGCGTCGTTTAGGTTTATACAAAATTTCTGGAATTTTAAAGAACTTTTTTTTTCCAACAAGAAATTCGCTCAAAATTATATTAATAATTTTAATTACATCTTCCAAGAAACTCGAAAGTAGGTACTAATCACTCGAAGTGACCTCCAGTAAGGAACAAAAAGGAACAAATAGTTCAGAAAAAAAAAACAAAAAAAAACTGACATCTTAGAGCCCCTACCTCAAACCAACAGTTAGATTTCAAAAACTAAAGAGAACATGAGAAAACTTCTTGATACTAGAAGAGGGATCATACTGATGCAGAAATCTGGAAGAAATAGAGAAATCACTAAGCAGAGGATGGGATCTAGGAGAAGACCACATGCTGGAGTTGTCCAGTAGTGGATCCATCCCAAGAAAAATAAGTGAGTCTCCCAGTTGTCTCCGAGAGGGCATGCTTTGATAAAAGATCTGCTTGTTGATTAGATTCCCTAAAATTATGTTGAAAACTAGTGTCCTTGAAAGTGTCGAGGAGGTCTCTAATACTTCATTTCCAACCTTTGAAATTTAATGCATTCAGTTTACCTTTAAGGTTGATCCAGTCAATAATGACTTTTGAGTCTCCCATAATTTGAATATATTGAATATTCAGAATTCTTTCCATAATTAGTGAAGCCCAAGCGCCTATTAACTCTTCTTTTGTGTTCATGCCCTCTCCTCCATTGAAATACCAATGGTAAGTATGTGAGTTGTCAAGCTTTATGGTTCCCCCAGTGCCACACATAGCACCACCCTCAATCGATGCACCATCAAAAAAGGCTAATGAAAACCCGGTCATTTTCCAAAAATTGTTTTGTTTGAATATCGGAGGTTTAATGACAGGAGAAAAGTTGTTTAAGTCTGCTATCACTTTGTGAGCAGTTGCTGAAGCCAAGGGTAATTTGTCTTCGAACAGTGAAGCATTTCGTTGATTCCAGGTGTGCCAACACATCAACACCAAAAGTCTTTTGGGCCAAATTTTAAACGTTGTCCAGGAGTTCATTCAATCGAGAAGGGTTCAACCGCTCCAATTTAAATTCATTTTTGTTATAATTTGGAGGTTCGCCCAAACCTCTTTTATGAAGGTGCATTTTATAAAAATATGGGTGACAGCTTCAAAGGACTGTTTTTAGAGGGGGAAAAGACTTGGGCCATTCCAACCTTTTGTTAGAAGGTTATCCCACGTCAGAATTTGGTTTTGCATAGACAAAAGGAAAAATAATATTATTTTTAAGGGAAGCTTCCATTTCCAGATTTGAAGTCGCCAGCCTTGAGAAAACTGAAATGCCAAAGTTGATATGATTTTTGCGTAGACATTCTTGATCAAAATGACTCCAGATGAGTCACCTCCTATCCAGATTAATGTGTCTTCAGACTGATCATTGAGTGAAACCCTGGTTAAGTATAAAGAGGAGATATAATTATTCTAGTCGGCCCCATGGAAACCTGACAAACCAAGATCTTCCCTATACTTCCAGGTATCCACCAAATTGATCGGATCTCTACCTTTTTTTTCTTGATCCAGAACCATAAAAGAATTTTAATTTAAAAGAGTGATGGTTTCAGGATGAAGGAAGTTGTGATCGCCCATGCTTAATATCTGGTCTCTACCAACAAGGATTTGGTCTCCTGTGTCTGGAAGCCAACCGATCCAGTGAAGGATGATGGGGACAATTCAAATGAGGCTGGACCAGAATATAGAAACCTCCTTTGTGTTGAAAGTCTTCCTTCTAAGCCAGGATGAAGGAGAGGAACTTTGAAGGTATTTACCGAATAAAATGCGATGCCAGAAACTGTCTTGAGTGAGAACTTTCCATAGAGAGTTTGAAATTAAGGCTGTATTAAAGTGGAATAGGTTTCTAAAACCCCACCCTCCTCTTTTTTTTCGGTTTGGAGAGTAATTCCCAGCTACAAATATGGAAGTGATGTGTCTTTGAAAGACCGTTCCAGAGGAAATTGAAAATCGTTCTTCTAATATTTGATAAAATAGACTTTGGAATCAATTCCAATGTCATCCAATAAACTGCCAGGATTTCCAGTAATTCTTTGATCACAACATATCTTCCCCCCAACGATAACCACTTGTGAGACCAATTTCCAATTTTAGTTGATATCTTTGTAACAAACCAATCCCAGTCGGAGGCTCTTTGAGGGCCTGTCTTGAGAAAGTAGCCCAAATATTTAAAACCAGCTGAAAGTGCACAAAAGATAAAAGGGAGCAGATATTTAAAGGGAATCAATTCTTCCTTAGAGAGTCCTTCAAAATAAATGAAGGTTTTTGTTGGATTGATTGAGAGACCGGTCGCATCACATAAAATATTGATAAGACTGAGGATTTCCTTCCAATCGGGGAAACTTTCTTTTGACATAACTACAACGTCGTCTACAAATAAGATATGAATAAATTTGATCAATCTTGTAACTTTTATGCCTGAAATGGTACCTTCCTCCAAACTATTTTTTAGCGTCAAGATGAGGCCTTCCATGTCTAAAATCAAAAGTAAGGGGGAGAGTGAGCATCCTTTCCTAATTCCCCTACCACTCTTGAAAAATTATGTAGTTTCCCCATTAATTAAAACAACAACGGAGGCGAACAAGACACAGGACATAATCCAGTTAGTCATTGGAAAGCCCACTCCAATTTTCAGCAAAATCAGTCTCAGATGGTCCCATTCAGTAGTGTCAAAATCCTTCCTTAAATCTAGTTTGAGGATGAAGGCTATTTTCCTTTTATTTTTAATACTATGAATGGTTTCTTGGGTTTTTCCTAAAGCATCTTGAATGCGCCTGTTCTGAAGAAAGACCATTTGCTCAAAGGAGATAGAACTAGAGAGAAAAGGTTTTAGTCTATTGGCAATTAGTTTAGTGATTATCTTGTAGCAAAGATTGCAGAGAGAAATCAGACGAAAATCATAAAAGAAAGATGGATTATTCACCTTTGGAATTAAAGCTAGGAAAGTTGCATTTAGACCACTTGCTATAGCTCCTCGCCTTCTTGTCTCTTCCACCATTTCTAGGAGATCTTCCCCAACTATATCGAAGAAAAACATAAAGAATTTTGAGGTCCACTTGCGACAGTGAAAGGTTTAAACAAAATTCCGCTTGCGACAGTGAAAGGTTTAAACAAATTTATCTTAAAATTAATGTTATTTTGTCCAAAATTGACATGCAATGGGCCTGGAATTTCAAAAAAACTTCACTAGATTTTGTCTACTATGTATTCACTAAGAATATACAAGAATATGCTAAGGTCACTCATAACATAAATTCTCTAAGAGTCGAACATAAGTAAGGAATCTAATAACTAAATCAACAAGATTTTTATTGGGATTCTTATCACCTGTAAAAGATTTCTAGCATTATCAAAAATAAATTGTTAGTCTAAGAACCATAATGTTAACTCTACGACCCTTAAGTTACAACATAAAACACGTTATACACCTATAAAATAAGAATTGTTGCCATATTTAACATTTAATTCGCAGAGGAGTGATCACGAAGTGGAAGTTATCTGCTCCATTGGAGGTAAGGAAAATATACCACTACATAAATAAATGATTTTTTATCCATACAAGTATTAGGAATTCAATGACTAATAACCTTTTATTCCATTCAACATTAATGCAGAAAAATTTCAATTAGTTTTGGTACAGAGATAACACCTATCTAAAAGTTTGAAGAATTATAAAATGACTCTTTTATACTTTTGATCTTCGATCATTCCAGGAAATCTTATATACATAATTTTCACAAGTAATTGCTAAACGAAGCATTTCAAGAATGGATTAGACCATGGAATGCAACTCAATTACAACTTGTCAATTGATATTGTTCACAACAACATGTTTTTTGTTGTTCATTAACATAAATCTATAATGTGTACAATTCAACGGATCATTTGTTTGCATTACTTTAATTAAATTACATTACAATGAATCAAACAACAGAAATAATTAAATACTGTGACTAATGATTTGTAAATTTGATGATGAATTCCAATCTTGGATAGATCATTTTCCTTTCTTTCCCACCAATCCAAGACTTCATCGATACCTCATATCCAATGTTATGGGTACTCTTCTTCCCCCTTAGCCCCCCGAGCTGAAAAGGGGACAAGCACAATAACCAAAAAAATAATAGCTCTAATCTTGCCTCACAAAAAAGAGCTTCCACTCTTTCTCAAGCTTGAAATCCCAACTCTCACAAGTAAAACACAGTCTGACCAAAATTTGGCAGCATAATAGTACTATCCAAAGTGAGCCCATTTCCCTTCTAAACCATTTTTTTTATAGAATTTTTCCCCTTGACACATGTCCTCATGCACAAATAATTAAGTTTTTAATTTACTTTAATTATGATAATTCACTCACACACTTGTCACACTCTCCCCAAGTTGGACAAGTAATTACCATTTTTATTTTATTTAAAAATCAAATTTCCCTCACTTTCCCCAATGTGTTCCTATTTTCTCTCTTAGTTGTCCGTTAGTTCCCCAATTTCTCATTTAATGAGTTTCTCCTAACTAGATCTTAGTTATATCTTGGTTAGAAGTCTTCTTCTAGTTAGACTTAGTGTAGTTTGACTCTAGATACTATTCTATGTGTACACATATTCTCTCATATTATTATTTCTTTCTATTTTAAATTCCAATTTATTAGTTTCATGCACACAAGTGCATTTTATCGAACCTTTAGATTTTTTGTTTATTCACGTTTTTCCTAGAATTTGATTTTATCTCAAATATTTTAATTTATTCAATATTTTTTATTAGTCCCTTAATTAAATTTAGACTTAGGCTTAGACTCTTGTTAGGCTTCTAATTTATAATTCATTGTTTAATTAATTATTTTATTCTAACAAGGTCTAACCATTTCAATGTTTTCTAGGCTTTATTGACTCAAGTTTTAATTACGCGACATGATGAGATGAACAAAGTTCGCTTACACAAATAATATCCAATATAAATAGAATAGTACACAGAAATCCATATAGGATAATAATAATATGAATAATGAATATGAGATGAGATGATATTACAATGAAAAATAAGGGCCTTATATACTCACATAGGGTGCCCTTTCATGAAGATATGCATCATTTCATTAGGATGTCATAACTCTTCATTATTATTTATTATTTATTATTTATTTGTATTTCTTATTTCTTATTATTATTCTATATTTATTTATGTTACATTTCCTTCCCCTTTAACATGATTTGTCCTCAAAGCATAAATATTGAAGGCTTCCCCTTAACTTTTGTTCTGGCTCACATTGTTTTCTCAATATATTTTGTGCTTGTAGCTGCGAAACTCGACGAAACAAGATGATATAACCTTTGAATTCCTAAACTGACGTGTTTCATCTTTTGGGGAGTGATCCATCCCAAATCTACCTTCATTGGAACTTCTTGATTATCTATTGTTCTAACAGGTATTCTCATTTCAGGCTTCCATACAAGTTGTCAATTTTGTATTTGTTCCTTTACAATGTTGTAGTTTAGTTGTCGGTAAAAAGAACATTGTTCATATTCCTCTTGACTTTGTTGTTGTTCGTAACGACTCTTGTGATTCAGATGATGATAATGAACCCAATTCTCTTTTGAATCTTGTTTTTTGGATCTCTCTTCAAATCTTGACACTATTAGTAATTCATCTAGATCAGTGTTTATTCCCTTCTCTGAGGTCTAGATTTTTTAAACTGGAAGCTTCTTGATTTCAATAGGTTCAAGTATTGTTTCTTCACTAGTCATTGCTTCTTTACTGTAAAAATGTTCTAACCTTTCCTTTTGTGATTTCTTATCATTCTTCAGCTTCTTTATTTTCAATACTCTTGTCAATGCAAGGTGGAAGGAATATCTTTACTTGTTTTTTAATTGTTTTACTTTTTTTTAATTTTTGGGTAATAGTTTATTTTTCTTCAATATTGTCTTCTATAGAGGAAATTTTAGACTTCAAATGGCCAAGGGTCAATTATGGTCAAGAACCAGATTTTCAAAGAAACTCTTAAGAATTATTGTAGTTGCGGACAAAAACCAATAGATATGTTGCCAAAGGAAACACAATTTTAACCAAAGGTTAGACGGACAAAGGCCGAGATCAGATGTCTCTATGATACCAAATGAGATCATGAACAAAGTTTTCTCACACAAATAATATCCAATATAAATATGATAGTACACATGAATTCATATAGGATAATAATAATATGAATAATGAATATGATATGAAATTATATTACAATGAGAAATAAGGGCCTTATATACCCACATAGGGTTCCCTTTCATGAAGATATGTGTCCTTTTATTAGGATGTCATAACTCTTCATTATTAATTATTAATTATTGTTTATTTTTATTTGTTATTTATTATTGTTATTATATATTTATTTATGTTACACGTTCCCTTCAAGACACACCTTTATGCTTGAAGGGTTCCACTTAGCTTAGACTGGTTTTGGAATTTTGTTCAACCCTTGGAGTCAACAATATATTTGATCGACCTTGTGAGAGACTAAGGGATTCTAATGAATAAGTATTCCGCCTTATTGCACACTATTTAAAAATATTCATGAGAGATTGTCTTAGGTTTCCCTCACGACATTGTGGACCTCTCAAACTAGGTAATTGTTAACCTACAGTTTAGACTACGACAAGAGTGGTAGTAGGCTATGACAGGGATGTTGCCACACCTCTCCCTCAATTTCTAGTTTCTTTGCATGACCCCTTTACTCCTTATGTGATTCAGATTAAAAAGAATCACCAAACCTGCTTCCACTGACAAAACAGTGTCAATAATCCATATACATAAATCATATTGCAATAAATCATATGTCACATGTGCGTAAAATGAAATACTAAAAAAAAGAAAATCCATGCTCTGACTCAATCTGAAGTCCAAGGAATTCCATTGATTCCATCAACATCCATAGCTTGTCATCTGTCCTGCACGCTCAAGAAAAATCGTCAATAACATCTACCAATACATATACATCAAAATAAAAGTAAGTCACAATACATTATCACCATCATATATAACCTATAATCTAGATGAGATCATAATGTACCATAACCAGATCACTTGCATGCAAGTGTACTAAAAGAATAAGTCAATAAAAGTATGATTAGTAGAATGCTATGTTACAGTAATTATGTAACAAATAAGAAAAATAAAATACAACGTTCAAACAAATTTTGTAAACAAATACCTAGAATAATCATTGCCAACAATATTTTCTCCCTACCCCCAAGGGGGCAGCTCAATTGGCAAGTGCCGTGAAAATGAAGTTTCATGAGGTTTCGAGTTCAACTCCCCCCGGCTTACAATGTCTCTCGCGTAAGGGGCATCGTGGGCACACCTGGAGGTTATAGTGGTAGAAGTTGGATAACACAGCCACGTGTAATGCAAGCACATGCCCAACTAGTTGTTGATTCCTCCAGACATTAAAAAAAAAAAGAAAAAACCAATATTTTCTCCCTCTTTATTTCCATCCAAGGAGGAAGGTTATTTTTGTAAAAAAAATAGGTCACATTGAGTAAATAGACCCAAGCTCACCAAATGGATTGACACTATCAACTGCCAATGAAAGCCTAACATTACAAGGTTCTTCCTTTAAAAATTGGCCATATTTCTTCGATGTTCCTAAATGCAGAACCACATACAAGAATTTGAATAACAACATATTAAATTATATTTCATGTATGGTAATCCTTAAACTGTGCAATGCTTTGGCACCTAAACAATCGCTACAAATGTGGAATTATTGGAATATGAAGAAGAACCTTGTGAGGAACGTTTTTTGCAACTTGATTGGTTCAATATCTATTGGTTTGACATTGTGGGAATTTCATTTCTGATGCATATTGTCCATAATATATAATATGATCATTTGCACATTCATGAATAGCCTGATACTCTATTCAAATATCTTTCATAATGGAAACATCTCTCGGTATGTGTGAGGTAAATTATTTGATGGTGGTGAGAAAATTTCCCCTAACAATCTACAACATAAAAAATAACTAGTTAATGTAAATAATAGTAATAAAAAATATTGCATCCTTAATTTATACATTAATTAACACTAAATATAGAGAAAAATAAAGTCAACCTTCACATATAACATGTGAGGAATTATATTACGTACCTTAGGATTTGTGTGAGAAAAGTGTTTGACCAACTACTCAATACCTTCAAGTTCACCAACAAAATTATACTATAGAGATTATTTTTTCTTGAGCCTTCATAAAGGGGTTCTTCTTCCTTTTCAAGTATAGTTACATCGTAAATATCATCATCTTTTTCCTCATCGATAGGAGAAAAGTGTAATACTATGTTGTCATTGATGTCAAAGGGTTGATGTCACATGGTGTCATAGTGTTGTCATTGATGTATGATGGGTTGATGTTAAAGATGGATTGATGTGTTGATGTTATAGATGGATTGATGTGTTGATGTTATAGATGGATTTTTTTCTTGTCATGGTTTATAGGAAGTACCAAATGGATGAACTCCAAAGTGGCCCCCTTATGGTGAAATCCCTTATGGGAAGATGCTTTGTGAAGTCCAAATGGTTAGGTGGCTGACAAGTTCTAGTAATGTGGTTAGGGAACCCAAGTTTGTTTGAATAATAATGTAATGAACATCAATGAATTTTCCATTGCGACCATTCTATATGGATAGTACATCTTGTGCTATTGGYATGTCACACAATTCCTCACTGTTAGGGAGATATGGCCTTGAGAAGTTGGAGAACCCTCATATGTTTTCTAGAAGCCCCTAGAATGTCAAATAAGTCAAATTATTCTAGAAGCTACTAGAATAMGTTGACAAGTCAAAGTGGTTAGTCATGGGTTAAGTGGTTTCAACAAGAAAACAATTAAAAATAAATTAGTTGCAACTAGAAGTGGAGAGTTTTCTATTTAAGGAAAAGTGGTTGTAAGTGGATAAAGTGGTTAGAAGTGCRTTATCGTTAAAAAAAGGAAGTTGGTTAGATGATAACCCCTAGAGGAAGCTACTTGGAGGATCATAAATAAGAGATAAAGGGTATCTTATGATGATTAATATTGTGAGAATTTTGAATATCTATTTTTGGTGAAAGGTTCATTTCAGGTACTCATGGATGCATCAAAAGTTTTGCAAGTCTGAGATAGAAAGAAATTTTGAAGGTGAAAGTTTTGGAGGTTCATAAAACCCTAGTTTTATGAAGTTGTACGTGAGATGCAGTGGGTCAGGGTGTGTACATACATAGTTTTAAAAAGGCTAGGGTGCATATATTTGAAAAGGATAAGAAAATATTGAATAGATGCCAATGACAGGCTCCTGAAGTCTAAAGCAATTTCCCAGGATATCATTCTATAGGTTCATATCTGATACATAAGTTTTGGTATGGTTATATGTTGTTTAAATACTTCAATTTTCTCATGGCATGGTGAATGATTGAATCATTCTTTGTATATCTATCATGATGTTTGGATATGGTAGATGTTGGTTGGTTGATTGAGTGAGAAACACTCTCATGTTTGGTATAGCTCTGATATGGTTGAGGGATATCTCTGTTAAGGTGGTTCTTTCAAAACCATCGCATCAGTTTTTTATTCGATGTTTAGGACCAAACAAATGTGGTTCATCATTAGGAAGAGTTTTTATGATGATGCATGCATGCATGAGGGACATGTATAAGACTCTTGGTATGGTTGTTGTGTGATTTGGTTATGGTATATGTTGGTTGGTTGTTTGAGTGAGAAACACTCTCATGTATGGTACAGTTATGATATGGTTCCTATAGCTCACACCCTTTAGCTAATTGTACTTGATTTCGGATCTATATGATGATGTATGTATGAAACAATTTGGTTGCAATGACTAATTGGATGTAGTGACATGTTACTGGTGGATGTGACAGAGGCAGGAAAGTTTCATAAGTGAAAAAGAATGGATTCCCTAGTTTAATGAAGGTTTACACAAGTTGATAGAGGGAAGGATGAGTACATACATGTGTTGCAGTATAGGAAGGTCACGTACATACACAGGCTAAAGAATAAATAGGTCACATACATGTTGGAAGATTGGTTTCTTTCTACAAGTTGGGTCTTGTACTTGAGGGTTGGATTCCTCACAGCTCAGTTTGTGTTGAGATATGCAAGCTGAGTCTTGTATTTAGATTTGGTACATTATTGGAGTTTTTTCTCTTTTCAGTTGATGCTGATAAAACCATGATATTGTAGTCTCTTGTGACACATAATACACAAATATTACACATATATCTTGTGTTCCTTGTGTTGATTATGGTGATGTTTTATTGTTCTTTATTATTAGTGAATGTTGTTTCTTTGAAGTGGCTAAGTATAAATGAATAATATTTTTTAAGTGGTTGCTAACTAAAGTTTTGAAAGAAGTGTAAAAATCACACTACACTGATTCACCCTCCCCCTCTCAGTTTGGTCGGTGTGTCCAACAATTGGTATCAGAGCATGCCTTCATCATAATCCTTACAATATTGAAGGATATCCATGGACACACAAATGGATGAACATGTATATGAATTTACCCTCTTTGATGAGACAAATTACTCAACATGGAGAATAAAAATGAATTGGTACTTGAAGGAAAAGAGAGCATGTGTTTGGAATACAATTGTTGTTGGACCAGTTCCCTCAAAGAATCAATCAAAATTTGCATCAAAGAAGAATAATGTAGTAGCATTCAATGTCATCTTGAATGGAAACTCAGGTTCTGTCAAAGAAATCATAGGAAAGTGTACCTCCGCCAAGTACCTATGGATGAATCTAGAGAAGGCATATCGAGACAAAGAATACAATTTCATCAAGGACAATGAAGGTGAAGACTCTCCAAAATCTTATGATTACAATACTCCTAAATGCAATGAAGTTGAATGTTCTCCTACAAATGAATAAGAATATCTAGAATTATTTTGTGTAGAATCAACTAACACTTATCTTATACATGAAGAGGAAGATTTCTTGAATCTAAAAGATAAAATTTTGAATGATTTAGAAGAAGTTAGAGTGGAAATAGGGTATGGTTCAATTGCTTTTGAGTATCTTGAAAAATACACTAAGGAATCCATAGAAAATTACCCAAGGAATACCATGGCACTAAATAAAATGCTCAAATAACAAGAAGAAAGTAAAAAGATTCAATTAGAATAAAAAGAAGAAGAAATCAAGAAAATAAAGAATGAAATAATTAGTTAAGAATAATAAAAGGAGAAGGTTGATGATGATATTAGCAAAATACTTGAAGTTAATGTCAATCTAAAGACCCAAATTGAAGAATCCAAAAGGATAGAGGAACTATTGAAGAGTCAAGTAAATGAAAAGGAAGAATCATGTCACAAGATGGAAGCAGAAGTTGTTGATCTCAGAAGGAAAGTAGAGAATTCAAACACTCACATCAAGTTTATGGTCATATCAACAATATTGGATGAAATCCTAGATAGTCAAAGATCACCAAATGACAAATTTTGTCTTGGATACAACAAGGAAGAAACAAACTCTGAAGCTAGTACTTCTAAGAAGCATGATGCAAGTCCCTCATTGTCAAAGGGTGAAAGTAAAGATGCATGTCAAGCACTAGAAAAAAGAAATAAAATCTTCAGAATATCAGAGCAAGGAAGATATCAAGAAGTAGGTATTGCACCTCAAAGCAATTTCAGAAGAGAGATACCTTCAAGGTGGACACAAAATCAAAGGTATGAATTTTTTTTCAATGGTAACTACTTCTCATGTAATAAATATGGTTACAAATATTTCGATTGTAGACATTATGCATAGAGATATGTTGGAAGATTCCATAAAATTCTAAGATGTTGGAGATGTAATCAAGTGGGACACATTGTTGCACATTGTCACTCCATGAGATGTTACAACTGCAGTGGGTTTGGCCACAAATCCTAGGATTGTTCGAACACAAGGAGACAATCCATGAGGAGTGCTTCATGCAATAGGGAAAGAAGAACACATGGAACTTGGAAGGAAAACAATGTTGAAAAGATGGAATCTAACAGTACAAGTTCTGAGAAGATGGGACACTGTCAGATGTGAATGAAGTGGATTGAATAGCCAAACATGAAGGATGATGTCAATATTCAGGAAATATTTACTTTCTTTGATGCATATGCAAGCTCCTGTGGGAGAAGTATCATACATACGTGAGGTGAAATATATAAAGGTCGCGTACATATGTGATCTGAATGAGAAACATGGCATGTACATGTGGGAAAATCCTCAAGGAGAGGGGTTTACATATGAGTTGCAACATGGTTTGGTTTAGGATTTCATGATTATATGCTTGTTTGATGAATGTATGTGGTTAAATGTTGGAGCATATGATTGATGCATATCTTGGATTCATGGTACTAACCCTAGAGTGTGGATTGAGGTATTTTCTAGAACAAACATTGATGGTTATGTTATGTATTTTCTCAGTGAAGTTATGGAATGTTGTTTATGGGACATATCATGTTGATGTGATGATAGCTAGAGTTATATCAATGATCTATTGAGGCAAAATTTGGGTACATGCTTAGAGGTCTTATTGGATGCTTAGTACTTGTTGTAGTGAATAGTTGTTTAGGCAGGTATGTGTAGTACATAACTAGTACATAAGTGAGCTCCATTGATACATATTGTGATGCATTGTTAGATGAATATTTGTTGGATGTCTTGGTTTATGAATTTGGCATATGGTTGAGCTACATATTGGGACATGTAGTTGATAAGTTGATGAGGCGTTGATGTTGCACATCATTGATGAGTCATAACTTGTTCTACAGTTGTTGCATGATTGGTATAGACTTGGTTGTTTATTAGAGGCACTTACTCATAGTATCACTGGAACATGGTTTATGGATGATGTGACATATGCATATGGATATTTTTATTTTTGTACATCTTGTTGAGGTTTGGTGCATGGTCAATGCACTTCATTGGTACCAATGGTGATATATGTTTGGTGCATGGTTGATGCACTTTTTGATGGTATATGGTACATGATTGATGCGTGATGGTTAAGATACATTTTCTTGGTTTGTGACACTTGGTTTATGATAGAGGCATATCATGTGTGATATGACACTTGTTTGAGGAACATGGTTGGCATGTTGTATGGTTGATGATGTTAATGGTACATTGATAGAGGAACTTGTTGATGATCCTGATATATGATTTGTACGCTTTTGGTACATACTCTTCAATGATGAGATATTATGGTATATTGTATGGTGTTGATGTACATGATTGAGGTGCATGATTTTCACATGGTATGGCACATTATTTACATGGTTGATGCTTTGTTCACGATTCTTTATTTTCTTCATGATGTATGGTATGGCACAAGTTTGATGCATGGAAAGATCCAAGGATCGTCATAGGAAGAGAAGATCATTCTTGAGCATTTGATCTATGTTCTAGTTGAGAAGTAGCATTTGCAGCAGAAGCATACTCCAATGATAGAATATTTTTCATCTTGTAGAGAAGATAGGGGGAGACATACCCACAGGGGGAATTATTCTTCTTATCATGATTGGTTGTAGCAGAATGATTCCAGGAGGAGAGATGATTGGAATCCATGCTATAAACATTGCATCAAAGTGATATCCCTTGTCCAAAGGGGGAGAGATTTTTAAGATAATGGAGCAACAGATAGGAGGAGAAGTCCCAAGGAGACTTTAGTCAGGGGGAGAATCCCTAAGAAGGTATACACGTTTTTCCCTTGATGTAAAATGGGGATACATAGAAACATTGATGAGGATCAATGATCATAGAGGGAGCATGAGCAATTCCATGTCTAAGTATTGACATCAATGTTGGTGTTTCCATCAATGCCAAAGGTGGATATTGTCAGACTATGTTTTCATTGATGTTAATAGATTGATCTCAAAGGGTTGATGTCACATGGTTTCATAGTGTTTTCACTGATCTATGATGTATGGTGGGTTGATTTTATATATGGATTGATGTGTTGATGTTATATATGTATTGATGTCTTGGCATGGTTCATAGGAAGTACCAAATTGATGAACTCCAAAGTGGTCCCGTTATGGTGAAATCTCTCATGGGAAGATGCTTTGAAAAGTACAAATGGTTAGGTGGTTGAGAGTTTATAACAATGTGGTTAGGTAACCCAAGTTGTTTTAAGAATAATGTAATGAAGATCAGTGAATTTTCCTGTGAGACTATTCTAGATGGACACTACATGTTGTGTCGTTTCCAGTGATATGTGGTATGCCACACAGTTCCTCGCCATTAGGGAGATATGGCCTTGAGAAGTTGGAAAATCCTAATATGTTGTATATAATCCCCTAGAAGGTCAAAAAATTCAAATTATTATAGAATCTTATAGAAGAAGTTGATCATTCAAAGTGGTTAGTCATGCATTAAGTGGTTGCAACAAGAAAACAATTAAAAATAAATTAATTGCAACTAGAAGTGGAGAGTTTACTATTTGTGGAAAAGTGGTTGTAAGTGGTCAAAGTGGTAAGAAGTGGGTTAGCCCTAAAATAAGGACATTGGTTATATGATAACCCATGAAGGAAGAAACTGTAATACCTCTGTTTCCCCCAACTTGTAATTAATTATTAATTATGATTACCATGCTATGACATGTGAACATTACAAATGTATTATTGTTTAGATTGCTAATAATTGTCTGTGGGGTTGAATCCTTGATGTACTAGCCATGATATCACTAGAGAAAAGAGTGAGGAAATTGTAGAGAGGGTTCATTATGTAATAATGAACCAAATTATCTTTGTTGAAATAATAAGCCTCATCTCGATCCCAAGGAAAAATCAGTGAATGAGAAAAGGAATTGTGGTTGAACAATCAACTACCCCAATGAATGGAAGCATGGGGGGTCTGGGTGAGGATATAGAAAAATGTCATCCCAAAGTATCATAGAGTGCAATTTCCTATAGTCCCAGATTGACTGAAGTTCCTTCTGACAGAAGGAAGAGAACATGTCTATAATCCTTCCTAGGGAGGAAAAAGGTGTGCAAGAATACACACAAAGGTAGACAAGAAGAGACCATGCCCATAGGGGTGTGCAACCTGGATATGAAAAGAGAAAAGAGGAGAATGCATGACGCTATGGGGTTCTCAAGAATAACTGAAGGATTAAGTTGTTCTTGTTAAAAAGAGAGAACAAGAGAAAGGATCTATGAGAGTTTGCAGAAAACATGACCTGAGCATAAGGTCATGAACTTGATGTCGAGGGAGCATCTGATAAACCTTGGAGAGGTTGTGATAGAGAAAGGATCTCTGAGAAATTGAAAAATTTACCTAGTGATATCATGGCTTGGTACGAGGGTGGCCAGAGCACTAAGAATGAATGCCTCTGAGCCTACAACTGGATGGAAAGGAGAACACCCACAGTCAGTTGGTTAGTGATCAACTGTAATAGATAAATATTTCATATACCCTATGTACTAGAATTGAAATGAGTGGTTGGATGTCTATGTCTATGACTAAAATTTGCATTGCATGATTAATATTAGTAATTCTTATTATTCTTCTGTGAACCCCTCCATTTGAATGGTTTATGTTTTCTTGTACTTAGTAGCAAGATAATTGTTACACATAGGTCTTCAAATGAAATTAGGAATAAGATTATGGTTTTTGTGCTGGTTGGAAAATCCTTAAGGCAATTTTCCTAAGGATTGATTTTGTAATGTAAGAGTCGGGGAAGACTTCGCTGGAATGCTTTAGTCCCATCAGCCCCTCAAATTTACCTTTGCATGTTACTAAATTCAATATTTTTGGATGGAGGGAGCCTCCTTAAAACCATTCATCTATGTGACTGGGGGCTCATTCCCATGACCCTAACCAAATCAAGGCTAAGAGTTCAACATGTATCCCCGAAACTTGTCAGGGAATTCATATGACCAGGACCTTAGAACCCTTCGCTAGGTCTGAAAGGAGCTAAGCTATATTGTATTAGGGACTCCAGGAATATGGATATCTTAGATGTTATAACTTTACCACATGAAAAACCAATTGAAGGAAACCTATTGGTACGGTTACTAGAGAAGTTGACCAAAATCTGACAGTTTCCTTAACTGTGACCGTGGGATCTATCCCATAGTTAAACCTTGATCAACTTCTCAGTCGCAAGGTAATGTGAACCATATATCTGAGTATATTCAGAATCTCCCTTGACCATTGGATTGACTCCATGGCCATTCAACATTGATCAAATCCGGGAGTAAAAATGAAACTAGACAACCAAGCCCCTGAACATTAAAGTCGCGAAGCGACAGGGACCGTCGAGCTGAGGATGCTTCGAGATCTCTCTTAACCATTCGATATAGACCATGGTAAAATTGGCATTGACCAGTCTAGGAGTAAAAAGGAAACTAAACAACCAAACACATGAATGTCGAAGTCGCGAAGAAACGAAGGTCGTAGATCTATGGATCTACATGGACCTATCTCGACTGTGGGAGAAAAGTGTATTGGGAGGTTGTTGGCGGGAGTTTGGACTTTAGAGCTCCAGGTGATTTTGTAGGTAGGAGATGCTGGAGGCTCCCAGAGGATGTCAGTCTATAGTGATATGGCATGTTGATGTCACCTAGGGTGATGTGGACCCATGTTCAACATGACACATGTCACCTTAGTTAATTATATTTACAGACCTTATATGCTAATTGGAACATGACATGTGTCTCGCATTGATAGGGCAACATGTCAGCTCTATATTTTTCCACGTGTCGACCCCCTGGCACATGATCGCTTGGCATAATAGTTGGTGAAATATCTTAGGCACTGAAAACTCAAGACTTCAGGAAACTTGGGATGTTGGAATGCTAGGGTTAATCGGCCGAAGGCTTAGACCTACCTGTCCCTGCCTTTTCATTTAATGTGCCACCACATGTAAGTGTGGACCCTTCGGGAGTTCGTGGTTTCATAACTATGAAGGTTTGGAGTGGTATATTGGATAATTCAAAAGGGGCAAGGGCCTGGATTTAATTTCCCTCTCCTACGAGCTATATGAATAATTTAAATATAATTAATTAACTAAGTGGGACCCTCTATGTAGCTTTGACATTTGGGATTTTTGGGGTATATTTATAAGAGCATGAGGAGGAAATTTTGTTGAAGTAGGGAGACTTAGGTTCTTATCGAAATTAATACTCCTAAGTACTCCTCTGAAGTATTTATTTATATTAGAATAGAATTCAACAAAATTATATTATAATATGATTAATGAAAGAATAAATTGGCATTGTTTAATTAAATTAATAGGCCTATAAGAGCAAGACTAATACAAACAAAGTTCGCTCACACAAATAATATCCAATATAAATAGGATAGTACACATAAATCCATATAGGATAATAATAATATGAATACTTAATATGATATGAGATGATATTACAATGAGAAATAAGGGCCTTATATACCCACATGAGGTTCCCTTTTATGAAGAGATATGTGATTTCATTAGGATGTCATAGCTCTTCATTATTAATTATTAATTATTAATTATTTGTATTTTTTATTTATTATTATTATTATTATTATTATTATATATGTATTTATGTTACATAGACAAGCGTCAACCTCGGGTTGGGAAAGTATTTGTATGCTATGTTGAGGTGGAATGCCAGATGATAGGGAGCCACATGGTGACGAGAGGCCCTAGTTGGTAAAGGCCTAAATAACTTTAAAGGGCCATAAATTTCGGTCTAGATCTTGGATCTGGACAAACTAACAATCATTGGAAATCTCTTCATGAGCAAAAGATGATGGAGGTATTAGGAAGAGGATTTGAGACGGTTGAGAAAAAGAGAAAACAACTTATACGACATCCCTTAAAAGGATACCTAAGTGGTTGGGTGTGTGAAAGATACTTGGAGAAGCATATATAAGAGAGAAAGGGTCTTTTATGATGATGAATCTTGTGAGAATATTGAAGATCTATTTTTGGTGAAAGGTTCATTGCAGGTACTCATGGATGCATCAGAAGTTCTCCAATTTTGATATAGAAAGGAAGTTTGATGGTGAAAGTTTTGGAGGTTCAGAAAACCTTATTTTTCTGAAGCTATATGCGGGCTACAGTGGACTGGGGTGCATACATACATGGGTTGAAGAAGTCCAAAAAAAATATATTTGAAAAGGATAAGAAAATATTGAGTAGATGCTAGTGTCAGTTTTCTGAAGTTTGAAGCCAGTTCCCAGGATATCATTCTACAGGTTTAGATTTGTTACAAAATTTATGGTATGTTTATATATTGTTTAGATACTTATATTTTCTCATGGTATGGTGAATGCTTGAAGCATTATTTGTATGGTTGTTATGATATTTGGATATGGTAGCTTTTGGCTAGTTGATTGAGTGAGAAACATTCTCATGTTTTTTATATATCTGATATGGTTGAGGGATATCTATGTTATATGATGATGCATGTATGAGGGACATGCATATGACTCTTGTTATGGTGGTTGTGTGATTTGGTTATGATATATGTTGGTTGGTTGTTTAAGTGAGAAACACTCTCATGTATGGTACAATTATGATATGGTTCCTATAGCTCACACCCTTGAGCTATGTGTACTTGGTTGAGGATGTGTATGATGATGTATGTATGGCATAGGTTGGTTGCAATGACTGGTTAGATGTAGTGACAGGTTACTGGCGGATGTGACAGAAGTAGGAAGTTTTTAGAAGTACAGGAGAATGGATTCCCTGGTTTTTTGAAGGTGTACGAAGGATGAAAAAGGGAAGGACCTGTACATATGGGTGTTGCAGTATAGATAAGTCATGTACACACATGGGCTAAAGAATAAACAGGTCACATACCTGTTAGCAGATTGGTTTCTATCTATAAGATGGGTCTTGTACTTGAGAGTTGGATTCCTCACATCTTGGTTGGTGTTAATATTTGCTAGTTGAGTCTCGTATATAGAGTTGTTACTCTATTGTATTTGTTTCTCTTTTCAGTTGATGTTGATAAAACCATGAGATTCTAGTCTCCTATAAGACATAATACAAACATCTTACACATATATCTAGTGTTCCTTGTGTTCATTATGGTGATGGTTTAATGTTATTTATTATTCATGAATGTTGTTGATAGATGGAAGTAGCTAAGTAAAAATGAGTAATATGTTTGAAGTGGTTTCTAAATAAAGTTTTGAAAGAAGTGTAACAATAACACTACATTGATTCACCCCCCCTAGTGTGTTCGATGTGTCCTACACAAAGATGTCCTAGATCAATCTATTTGTCCTATCATTTGGCTCAAAAATACTATTGGTGTCATATTCTTCCATAGGATTGACTTGGTATTCAATATCCATACCATCTTCCACATCTTGTACAATAGTGTTTCCACTACTACTTGGAACATATTTATCCAACGGCACACAACTAGGAGGATTTATCTTTACAATTACAAACAATCGATAACATTAGTGTATATAAAAAATATTAAAATGAAAGAAAATTTTATAAATAAAATTAATACAAAGACATATGTAAGGACTAGCTTACCATGGGATGAAATGTATGCCCCCCTTCACAATTCCCATGCATAAAACAATTTCTTTCAAATATTTACCTTACAAGTATTCTTCTTTTCAAGCCCCTACATTGATTGCAAGGGTGATAAAATTTCCCATCAGTAATGATCTATGTCTCCAATGCAAAACTTAACCTAGAAATCATCCTTTCACTTTCTTTAGGTGTTATCACTAGGATTTCCTATATTTACAACAAAATCCACTGAAACAATTTAAGTACATTAATATAAGAATATATTCTTACAATACAAATGTAATCGAATTATATTGACCCAATATTTACTAGAGAATTGATCCATTTTATTCATATATTTATTAAATGTTTATAACAATAATGAACAATTAATCAACAAATCAAAACCATACATTTTTACCACATAAGTTCCAAATATTGACTATAAGCAAGCAATAAAATCCAACAATAAAAGAAAAATAGATCAAGACAAATTGTATAGTAATTAAATGGAATTGAGTAGACATGTTAATATCTATTTCCTAGGGAAAAATTTGTGTCCCCAAATGAAAGAGGGTATAAGGGTTAGGGATCCAATTTGTGAATTTAAAAAAAAGACAAAGTAATATTAAAATTTGTAACTTTCAAAGTACAAAATCTGAGCTATGTAGATCAAGAATTGGATTTGAGACAAGCAACACATACCAAAAAGAATAATAAATCATGCAATGAACAATGAGCATAAAAATATTTTATAACCGTCGAACCTACAAAAAAATAGTCGAAAACACTAACCTTCGTCAATCTTCCGATGAAAGTTGAGTATGTCAAAGTTGACCAAGCGAGTGAAGTGTCTGAACATTAAACCATTTTCAAATGGGTAGTTGGAATCCTATGCATCTGTCAATATATTGATGAAATATTTTTGAAATATCTATGGATATAGATGTGCATCAAAATTCTGATCGTCATCGGAGCACCCAAAAAAGAAAAAAAGAAAAAATATATTGTGTCGTAATTTGTGACAATATGATTGAATTTATCCTCATGGTCGAGCGTTTTTGTAAAATTTTGACCCCATATGTAGTACTGTTAGATTTTATAAGATTCAATATATTGTGTTGTCTTAAAATTAGGGTACAAGAAACATAATATTTTATCCTTGCAATGAATCTCTAAGTAGCCTGTTCCTAGATTCTTGTATATCTTCCAAAATAGTCACTATTAGAAAAGTAGCCATTTATCATATAACGCTTCTTCTTGTGGAATAATTATGGAACATTCCTATACTTCATATTGATACATTTATGGATAACCCTCATCCATTCCAAAGTGTTTGCATGACCTCATGCAAGCTTACATGTAGCCTATGAAATCCCTATAGATATCTCAAATTATGGGTTTGTTTTTTTTATGTGATTATATTGCTGAGAAAACCTTAACTCAAAGAAATTTGTTAAATAGGGGACTTGCATTAGGCCTACCATTGTTCTATAAAACAAGACATCATCACCTTGGTTGAATTTCCTTTGTCCTTTTCAATAGGATGCTATGGTAAAATAGTATATGTTGGCATAGTTGTTGAACCAACCCATTTAAAAATGCAATGCACAAATATGTTGGGTTGTTATATTGTTTGCAGTGAAAGTTGAAGGTCTAGGTGGATCGACTGGAAAAATTTGAAGTCAAAGTAATTAATAGAAATTCCAAGAGTTAAACTAACAAGAGGTTGACAGGAAGTCGAGTGGCAACCAATTGAGGACTGAATGGAGGTCGACTAGTAATTCAACTTGGTAGTTGACTGTAACAAAATCATGATATTTGTGGTATTTGTAGCCAATGATTTACGTGGGCCTGTAACCATTTTTGGGAACCTTTATTTATGTTTTTTCCTACTGTATATCCTATAAATAAGGTGTGTTGTATTCATATTAAGATGATCTTCATGCTAATATTTAATAGTAGGTTGCTAGTCGTGTGGATGTAAGTCTAATTGGATATAGGGTTGTTCTTGTGTAAAGAAAGAAGGTACGATGTCGATTTTTTATTATGTGTAGACCAAGGTCAGGAATGTAACCTTTTTTTCCTAAATGAATAAAACAAAAAGACATCAATATTCTCAAGGAATGTTGGTTTTCCTGTTTGGATTTCTAGTGTAAAATATATTTACATTGTGTGTTTTCTTTGTCATTTATTTTGAGCTTAAATATTTCTTCCTCTCTTCTTTTAGGTTTAGTGTGGAAGTGTAAATTCCCTCATATGTGGTATCAAAGTTTGATTTAATAACCTTGTATTTGAGCTCAACACTAGGTCCAGTAATATTCATGAGTTAGATATATTTAAATTTGTGCTTAAAGAATGGAAAATAACTCAAGAATAGAGATCGAAAAATTAAATGGCCAGAATTTTGAGCTTTGGAAGCTTAAAATTGAACATCTCCTTGTAGATCAAGACAAATGGTAATATTTTGTCCATGTATCATTCTAGTAGGT
The DNA here is from genome assembly GCA_009831015.1 of Picea engelmannii. Lineage (NCBI taxonomy): Eukaryota > Viridiplantae > Streptophyta > Pinopsida > Pinales > Pinaceae > Picea > Picea engelmannii. The sequence continues at coordinate 81,727 of ML813153.1, forward strand.
ATCTCAAGGGAAGAATTGGAGAAGCTTGAGAGAATGGAAAGGAGTACAATTTGACTTTGTCTTGTAGATTCGGTGTTGTTGAATGTATTAGGTGAAGATTCAACGAAGAAACTGTGGGACACATTGGGGAGCTTGTGCCAGTCAAAATCCCTGGTAAATGAGTTATTCCTTAGAAATAAAATGTATCTTCTAAGGATGATTAAGGACAATTCGATGACTGAGCATGTAATGTGCTTAATACCATAATAAGCTAGTTATCTTCTGTGGATATTAAAATCATTGAGGAGAAGAAATGTGTTAGCATATTATGTTCTTTTCCAAACTCCTCATATGTCTTATTCATGGCTATACAGAATATGTGGTTTCATCTTTGTTGTCAAAAGAAATGAGAAGGAAGAACATGGAAGGATCCACCAAAGATGCATTAGTGGTGAGAGGTCAACTGATTGACAAAAATGA
>ML813153.1:122839-149596 GCA_009831015.1 Picea engelmannii
GGCCTTTCCAGGAGATCCCACTTGTATAGCGTGCCCCGTACAAAATAATTGATATAAAATTCTAAAACTCGTACCAGAACTACTAAGTTCTATCCACTATCCAATGCAACTGGTCTCACTCAATTTGTATACTCTAGGAAGAATTTATGATTGTTTTACCTAGAACGCATGCTTGGGACTAGTCAATAGGACGAGTTAGATACCATATCTTCCACAGGGTATATATAAAAATGTAATATGACCCAGAAGCTTAAATTTCTACCAAAGATACCTTACTAATTTATGAGAATATCCTCCAGTGTTTAGGGTTTGAAACGTTACATAAAAAGTTTTATAGCGAAAATTCTACAATGACTCAATTCAGGATGATTCTAGAACCCTATCTTACAAAGGTTTTATCTCTGAAATTCTAAGGCCTTAGGAGATGAAATTTTAACCCAACATACCATGCTCCTTCTGCTAAATATCCTCCAAGCCATTCCTTCTGAATAGTTGTAGAAAAAAATTTATAGAGAAAATTCCACGGTTTCACAAATGTAGTAGCGAAACCCCATGACCTTGAGCTCTGATACCATATGCTAAGAACCAAATATCAATATAGCATAGAAAAACCTTATAATAAGTACTCAACGCCTTGAAAAAGAGAGAATTTCAGATAATAAGCCTCTTCAAGGGGCCAACCTCCTTTTACCCCACATAAATGTTCAAGTACAAGATGATTTCAAATGAAAATGTATCCTTGGTATATATAGGAGACTAGGAGGTATAATTACAACTAATGGAATAAAGACAACATAAATAAAATAACATTACTAATGTAATATGCCCCAATTAATGGGTAATGAGCCAATATTAGGGCTTAACATTCTTTTGCTTTTGTAGCCAATCTTTGATTTCTTTGATCTTGTCATTCTTCTCTCCTTTGTCTTCGAAGAATTTATCTTTCTTATTCTTGGACTAAGATCTTCCAGGACCCTTCTAACTCTTCTTGAGTTTGGGTTGTTGATATTACTAGATTTTACAATTGGTGCAAAATGATTCGTTGATTATTCAGTCCAATTTCTAAATGGGGATGGTTAACCTGGAGTAAATTTAGGACCGAAACGACAACCTCAAGAGGATGAAAATACTCCTACATTTGTATATATGTGGTACTCTTATGTTTGAGATTTATAAAATGTGGGACCTTTAAAGAAGTCTGTCAAAGGAAAATAGAATATATATAACAAAAAATGGAAAATATTTTTATTTTTCTTTTAAAAGAGAGTTCCTGAGAATGGACCAGGAAACACACGCACATTCATACATTTAAAGAAAATAAACAAAATTCCTCACATCCATCATAGTATGGATAGGGATTTCTTATCACATAAAAACTAAAATAAAATTATATGCATGCATAAGAGAACTTTGATAGAGTAATACATGGGAATTTCAAAAGGAGATAATGATAGATCAACCTCAAATACTTTATATTCAGAAAAAACTGGGTTACAAAGTATAGCCGATATTGTTCCCAAAATAGCTCTCTTGGAATTTCTAAAAAATATATATAGTTCAATACATATTCTCTGAAATTAAAATGTGTTTGTCATAATGACTAGGATTGGGGCTCCCGTGGACCATAAATAAAATATGTATAAGAATGAAATTCATAGAAATAAGAAAGTCGACAGTGGAAGGCAACAAGACTTGGTAAGAAAAAAGGAAAATATCAGTCTTTGGTTAAACCTTTATATTTAAAGAGGTGGAGTAACTGGATGAAGAGCTTGATAAAGAGTGAAAAATGTGATCATTATGAACTTACTATGATGGTATCTCATTCATTTTTCACTTGCTCATTGATGTCCTTTTATGGATTTCCTCGACGATTACAGGAACCGTCTCAATTGTGATTTTCCCTCCATTGGTAATCTTGTTGAAATCCTTTTTGAACCACTCCTCGATGTAGCTCCTCATTGGTGCCACATTGATTTCATGCCAGATTTTTATATTGAAGAGTTCACCTTCCAAGTCCCTTATATCAATAGAAATTTTCCAGAATGCTTCCTCAATATATTGATTTTTGATCGAATAATCAACTAGAAAATTTTCCATGTCATCTTCACCATATTCAAGAATGCCATAGAATATTTCAAATGACAACCCTTTAAAGATCTCAACTTGTTCATCAAATGATTTCTCGGTTAAGAACAATGAGTTGAGTATCAATTTCAAGTCTTGGACCTCATTGGTGATGCCAGCTAGATGTATCTCATTTAGCTTCTTGAATAATTCCTCCTATTTATGGCCTCACTACATGATTGAACAATACCATTCATGTTTTTTACCTTTTCCTTCTAGCATGAATTCAATTGTTTTATTCGGTTCGAAGAAGGGAGATCCTCCTCTCTTCTTCTCAATTTTTCATATTAGTAACTTTAAAACCAAATGGTACAACCACATCGAGGTAGAAACCTTCATCTTTTTTCAAATATGCTTGCAAATATTCATGAAACGTGTGTTCTCTCGTTCCAAAAAATACCATGCTCTTTGACATCTCCCAAGATTCTGTTATTAATTCCATTCCTTTCTTGATATTATTTTCCACATAGCCTCTGGCTGATGTGAGAAGTATTGTCGATCCTTTTAACTTTTTTTCAGGTGTGGTAGGCCTCATCATTGCTAAAGGACTAGAAATTACTATAAGGGGAATTAAATATTCCTCCAATTGTTTGATTCACTCCTTTAACCTGGCATTATCCGCTTCAAGGCCTTCAATAGAGTTTTCTAGAGCATATCCATTTTCTCGGTGTATATAGAAAATTTGGGAGGCTACATGTTCCATAGGTTAATCTCTGAATGATATTTCCACTTGTTATTCTTTACATCTCTTTTCTCAATAATCAGTTTTTTGGATTCTCCATAAAAAACAACGCTCTGAAATGCAAAAGACGCTTCTTCGTCAAAGGTATCAGTCTCACTTATTTCCATCTGAGGGTTATGGTGAGCCATGTTCTATAGTTGGTCGATGTTGGGAACACTTTCTCGATGTCAATTTCAAGTTCCATATCCTCGAGGGAGAGGTCATGGATATCACTTTCTCCTCGAGGTCCCTCCTGTTCTTGCACAATGTTTTTCATTTCTTCCTGAAGGGAAGTTTATGAGAACTTTCAATTTTCTTGGAAGGAGGGTTCTTATCTCCTCCTCTTCCTAAAGAATTTAGGGTAATTTTCTTACTTGGGTAGGATGATGGAGCGCTGCTATGAGATGTTGTACTCTTTGGTGTGATAGTCGGGGATTGGGCATTTTTATCATCCGAAACTTTTCCTCTCTTCTTGTACGACTCATTGGTGTTGAGTATTGTATCCAAGTCGTTAGTGTCACAAGTGGGAGTGCCTGAGGCATTGTCTCTATCCTTCAGAATAGTGTTAATGAAAGAATTGTTGAAGCCAACAATCAATAGATGCTCTCCAAAAATACCACTAGGGTTGAACCCTTTTACTTTTTCATCATATTTTAAATTGAGGCTATGGAAGTGGCATGCGAATGCATCAATCTTGTTCATATTTTTGAATATGAAATCCCCAACTTTCAAAGGAAAAGGTATGAATTGCTTTTTTCTCTTTTCATGGAAAAAATGCAACCAGTAGGTGTACTTCATTGCTATCTCAGAAACAAACATTTTTTCATATATGTGGTAAGGGAAAGAAGGAAGTATTTTCTTTGGATCCAAAAATCCTTATAACATTATAATTTTCCATTTGTTCTAGTGTCCCCTTCCTATCCAAGAACTTACTCTCCTGGTCAGACATCTGGGGAGTGTTTTCTCGAAACAACAATTCTTTAAATACTAAGACAAAATCATTAAAAACTTCATAAAAATTCTAGGAGGCCTTGAGCCTCCACAAGTTTTTATACCAGAAGGTTATTGGGTTGAATTCATAATTTACCTTCTCGTAGACAGATAATATTGGGAACTAACAACAATGTGCTATCACAAAAACCAAATAAGATGACATAAATAATTTATTATCCTTCTTGTATTGCACCAATTGGGAAGAGATTTCAATGGAAATAAAATTACCCCAATCGAATATGGCTTGTTCCTTGATTGTAAAATAAAGAATGTAAAGAATCATCTAAGAGATTTTGGTCATGGTTTCTTGTCCTATTATCCTCATAAAAGTCCATGCAATTTCACGTAAGGGATTTTTAAATGAGCCAACATGAAATCTTATGATGTCCTCAGGGACGAATGATGGGTTCTCTAGGAATTCAGGTAAGAGGTCGAGTCCATTGTCATTATTTTTTAAGAACTCCCTGCAATCTTCACCTTTGAAGGTGAGCATTGGCTCGAGAAGCCTCAACATCTTATGGAAAACATGATGTGACAGACCGACAGAGGAATGGTCCCACAACTGAATGATCCACTAGATTGGAATGTATCTCTCAGAGCACCAGGTGACCAACTCCTTACAATAAAACACTTTAAGGAAACACCCTCTATGCATGATTCTAGATGTCCAAATTATTTCCTTCTGGGAAGAAGTGGATGAATAATAGGAATATGCCCTGGACCACTGAAAACTCTCATCCTCTGCCCAAAAATATTCAGTGTATCTCCACATAACTATTGTCATGTTGCTTCGATAATTTGATGAGAACGTTCCCTTGCTCCAAATTATGTTAGGAATGAGCGTTGGAGGGAGATGATATAATCCTCTGTAAATTCTGTTTTAATGCACTTTAATAGGAAGTCTCCTCGAGCCTTTATCCTATTAATGACCATCCCTTAGAACATGTATGGTAAGTTATTAGCATTAAAATCATAGTATATTTGCATTGGGAAAGGTGGGAGGGTGGCAGGGATGGATGAGGGAAATACGTGACTTGAGATTTTTGTGAACCCGGGAACCCGTGAACCCAAGATCTTGCGATGGTATGAGGCACGAAATTGGCTAAGTGTGGGACGACATGATGGCTGGGTGGATTCATGTAGGCAGAATGACACTTAGGAAGTTCAGGGAGTCTGGGGATCGAAATGTAGATCACAAAACTCTTTGGTGCAATTTGTGTATCACAGAACATGGGAACATGAAAGCTCGATCCCGTCAACCTAGTAACCCATGATCGTAGAATCGACTAAGTATGGAACAACATGATGGTCAGTTGGACTCGTGATGTGAAGTTATAGGTGGAGGTGATAAATTGTAAGTCTGTGAACCTAGGAACTCGTGGTCTAAAATGTAACAAAATGTTAGAACTAGAAATGGATATTAAGAGGGAAAAACGAAAAGGGAAAAATAGGTAAGTGTAGAAGGGGGAAAGAGAGGGAAAAACAAATTTGGGAGAATAGAACAGGGGAGGGAATTTTCAGAAGAGGGAAATGACCTCAACAAGAGTAAATCCAATAGTGTTTCTCCAAGTAGTCCAATAATCCTATAGTGCTTCAGGGAGGTTATCATTTTAATACTTTTGGTGTTGTCGAATGGTCTTCATCAAAATTATCTCCAACACATTTTTTCTCACTTCTGTTTTTTTGTTCTCTTGTAGATGATAGGGAGTGGTCATCCAGTGTTTGATCTTGAATTTTTTCATGATATTATTGATTATATGAGACATAAACTAGGATCCTTGATTGGTGAATATATCATGAGATGCCCCAAATCGAGCAACAATTTCCTCATGTAACATACCTTGCATCAACACATGCAAAAATGTGGATACCACTTTGTGCCATACCCGGTACAAAAATACCAAAACGATTTACCCAGATACATATATGAAACATACCCATTGCCCCAATACTTCCAAATTCCCCCCCTTAGACTGATTACAAATTTATGTTCTATTCTTTTCATTTAAGAAACATGAATCCAAAGCATGCAATTAAAAAAAACATGCTAAACCATGAAACAATGATTAATAGCATATTCCATGCACACCATTAACAAAAACTAGACATAGCATAAACACAACATCTCAGAGATAGTAATAGTGCAAATCAAAATATAAATATACAAGAAAAAACATAGAGCACTTTTCATTAATTAAACCATTCACCAATTCAATGTAGACCAAGGGAATTCCTCCCAACCATAGAAACTTTTGTTCTAAATATCAACAACAGGTCGCTCCAGGGATGTTAGTTGTGGAGCCTCATTATCTTCCTTATTCATAGGTATTTGTTTTCAGCCATGTTTATAACCCATGAAGACTATACACCCTGAGAATACTATACACCCCTCCATGCAGGGGGGTATTTCTGCCCCTGTAGGGTCCGATGGGTTCATCCCCCCGTCTTGGGGGTCCTGGGGAAAGTGGGCCCCGGGAGGAAAAAATTCCTTGTAAATATATATTGTAATTTCATAGTAAGTCTAGACCGTTCATTATAAGGTCATAGTTCTGATGGTAGAAGTTATGTTAGGGTTTTTTTCCCTAGAAGGAAACCCTCTTTTATGAGGGAATTTTATTGGGGCTATGTATCATTGTGAAAATTGTATTCTTAGAGAGAATGTTGTGAGAGAAAGAAGAGGAAGTTACAACAGGTGTGATCTAGGTTGTATCACTTCATTTTGATGGATAATAAAAAGGAAGGACCTGGTAATTTATCCGGTGGACATAGCCCACACTGGGTGAACCATGTATATCTATGTCTCTATTGTGTTTTGTATCTTATGTGTTTTAGTTCCACATTTGTTTTATTTTATTTCTCTGTGATCCTATTTTTCTAACAAAAGACAAGGATATCAATCCATAAGTACAAGTCCTAGGATGAATCTACACACAACAATTATCTAATAGGATCTCAGGTTTCCCAAACCACACAACCATCCTAATTTCCATCTCTCTTCCCCTTCATCCTACACAACGCAAACAACTGAACCCGTTTCTATTACATGCAGTCCCTTAGGTCCTTACAACCTCTTTCTAGGGCTCTAGTGCTACTCCTAAGTAATCTCAATGTGGGAAACTCCAAGGATTCTCAATTGTGAACAGTTCTACTCAACAAGCCAATGTATCCAAGCACTCAATAATTCATTGCTTTCTTGGAATAATCAATAATTCCTCCAACCATCTAGCAATTGCTCTCTACCTTCATTAATTCATTTCCATACCCAAACCAAGAGCACACCAATGAGAAAGAGTGAATGAGGAATTCCAAAACGAATGAGTGAATGGATCATTAACTCCTATACATCCCAAAATAGGGTTTATATAATTACAAGAACAAAGAACCCCATAGAATCCCCAAGAAGCGCGTGTAACCACTTCGTCCAACTGAAACCAAAATGGGTGAGTAAAATTAAAATAAAGGACTTAGACCCTGTAGCCCCCTCTCTCATGGAATCATGTCCCCCTTTCTATTATTCTTGTATTTCTTGCATCCAATGATATATTTTTATTCATATATTTCAAGTATTACATTTCTAGGCACTACGACCTTTCAACATATAGGTTGACCATCCTAAGTCACATTTATATAATACATTCTAGTTCACAGGGATCAAAACTGGGGGTGTTACATTACCCTACTCTTATTTTTTCACTGTCCTCATTGCACAACATCATACCAATGTTCTTAATATTACAAGTCTAGTATCTTCGACCTTTAATCTGCATAGGAACTCAAGACATAAATCTCATATACATAGGCACTTTGGCCTAAAAACATACCTACATTGGCACTCCAACCCAAAACATGCATCATGATTTTACAATTTTCATTTTTGGTAGAATTTCCAACCAGCAAGCTCCCATTCCACATCAGCCTGCACATCCCAAAGAAGTGTCCTCCCTTCTTTTCTTTGTAGTCCTTCAATATGTCCCACTTTTGTTCAAGGCTTCATTACACATGACTAGGAAGTATAAGTGTTGCAACTCTAGGAACTACAAGTGCAACAAGTCCATTGGACTTTCTTCTTTCCATGCCTTTATGCTTGACCTCGATTTCCTTATAGTGTTCCTATTCTTGAGATTCTAGCCTCAATAGGAAACATATCATCTATATTACATACATACAATCATCATGAGATTTCATAATAAAATTCCACTCATTAAATGTCAAATCTGTTATATACAGGAAAACAACATTTCCTATATAAAACCAAGATGGGTGAATAAAATAACAAGAAATGACTTAGCCCCTATATACCACCTCTCTCATGAATTCATATCCCCCTTTATCTTATTCTTGTTTGTCTTTCATCGAATGATATATTTTATTCATTTGTTCTCTCTACCTCCATTCATTCATTTCCATAGCCATACCAAGAGCACATGAATGAGCAAGAGTGAATGAGGAATTCCAAAACGAATGAGTGAATGAATCATTAACTCCATTAGATCCCAAAATAGGGTTTATATAATTACAAGAGGAAAGAACCACATGGAATACCCAAGAAGCGTGTGTAACCACTTCATCCAACTGAAACCAAAATGGGTGAATAAAATAACAATAAAGGACTTATCCCTTGTAGCCCCCTCTCTCATGGAATCATAACCCCCTTTCTCTTATTATTTTATGTCTTTCATCCAATGATATATTTTTATTAATATATTTCAAGTATTACTTTTCTAAGCACCACGACCTTTCAAAATACTGGTTGACCACCCTAAGTCACATTTACATAATACATTCTAGTTTGTAGGGATCAAAACTAGGGTTGTTACATACCCCTACCCTTATGTTTTCACTGTCCTCATTGCACAACATTATACCAATGTTATTAATATTACAAATCTAGTATATTCAACCTTTAATATGCATATGCACTCAAGCCATAAATATCAATACATAGGCACTTTGGCCTAAAAGCATACCTACATAGGCACTCTGACCCAAAACATGCACTGGGATTTTACAATTTGAATTTCTCATAGCAGTTCCAACAAGAAAGTTCTCATTCCACATAAGCCTGCACATCCCAAATAAGTGTTCCCCCTTATTTGATTTGCATTCCTTCAGGATGTACCACTTTTGTTCAAGGCTTCATTGCACTTGACTAGTAAGTATAAGAGTTGCAACTCCAAGAACTGCAATTGCAACAAGTCCACTGGACTTTCTTCTTTCCATGCCTTTGTCCTTGAGATCGATTTCCTTCTAGTGTTCCTCTTCCTAAGCTTATAGCCTCAATAGGAAACATCTCATCTTTATTACATACATACAATCATCATGAGATATCATCATAACAATTTCACTCATTAAATGCCAAATCTGTTTTATACAGGAAAACAAAATTCCCCAAGCATGAGCTTCAGGTTCATAATTAATTTGTCTCTTGTGGAAAAAAACATCAGTATTATTTATGGGATTACATCCCTTCCATATCAAAGACCACTGTGCTTGCAACTTTCTCATTTTCCATGCATCCTAACATATTGTCAGTAATTTTAAATTATAATTTCCAAAACTATTTTATATAGAAAAATGAAATTTCTGAGGCATGAGGTTTTTTCTCATAATGTTTGGCTCATGTAACAACAGATATTACTCTTCCTTGTGGGATTACATTATTACCATATCCAATACCACTCCACCTGCAATTTTCTCAACCTTCACTTAGTGAAACAAACTGTCAGTACTCATGTGGATTACCATTCTATCTCTGTAACCTTTTCGACATCTCCAAAAGTGATCTTAGAATTATAAAAAACTAAAAATTCAATAACATTCAATTAGCACTCATATTAAATATAATGCATCTATGATTCATTATGCATATTCAACACCATAGGTTTTTCATAATGCAACAAATAATTACCAATCAAATAAAAAACGATGTGCCAATACCCATGGCCACATGTACACAATGCATCCCTGCATTGACTACATAATACCACATATGTATTTCATTCATTCCATTATGGTGGGTTGGAAGGTCTAGCCAACTCCTCAACACATCATCCAAACTCTTCCCAATTACTTCCTTGACAATTTGGATACCTTCCTCCTCAACCCATACACAACACTAGGAACATAATTCCTAAGTGTTGTTCAATGTCATCAAATAGGTTTCATTCCAAACATTATATATACAGGAGAAACCATTGAGAATTCACATAGAAATATATATCTTCCATATCCAACCATATCATGGTCTCATAGATGACTGGCTCTATGGGTGTTCATTTTTATGGAAGGATTATGTCTCCCGATTTGAACCGGTTATGATCTCATAACCAATCATAACACAATATGCAACTAAATTTTAACTAAATGCATTATAGTATCAACAACATTTATATACTGTAGGCCTTCATCCATTACATATCAATTTAAATCTTGAGAATGCAACTAACAGAATTATTACCTCAATTCCCTTCAGCATTTGTGCCTCAGAAGCAACCAAATGCATACATGCATGGCTATTATCAACTGGTATTTGTAGAAGCTCCCAAGATTCCTCATCCATCCTTTTGATAACCATTCCTACTACCCTCATGGGTCTTCACATAGATGGAATTCATAAGCAACAACAACATCCAAATCCTTAACCATGCTATATATGTTTTCTTGAACACATAATCCATCAGTAGTCATACTCAATTGTCATAACATCATTATGGCATGTATGTAAAAACATACTATTTTATGTCCACAAGCATTCCATATGCATATCCAAGCATGTACATTTGCACAAATGTGCATCTATATGAACCAAGCATTCACTGTTAGCATGCCTACTAATGAATCTAACTTCGTTGTATGCATCATGCACTGTAGTGCATCTATGTTTAAGTTCACTTATTTATTTATTTTATGTTGTAGTTGGTTTTCCTTGAATTTATTCATATCCTTGCTTCCTTTTTTTTCTACCATTCTACTCCTCTACACTAGCATTCCTTAGTATGCATAGTTTCCAACCAATTTCTATTTCGTTGTTCTACAATCCAGTCAATGTGTTCTATTGGTAGAAGCTTCTCTTAGGCAGACATATCCAAAATTTACATTTATTAAGCATTCCAACACCTTTTAGTGAGGTATGCCACACCATTCCATCACTCTACTACCACAACATCCTTGAATCAACTTAACCATAATCAGTCCATGTCCCTGCTATTACTTCTAAATTTCCATTGGATTTACCAATGTTGGGAATAGATCTCTTTACTTGATTTAAAAAATTTATGTGAAGCCATACTTTTCCCACCGAAGACCATTCCCAATGGAAGTCAATTTTCATTCAATGGAACTTTTCAAGTGAAATAACCTTCATTATTCTATCCCCAGTTTCTTTGCATTGGTCTCCTTCTTCCACTATGAACTTTGATAATATGTTAAGCACTAAATCGTGGCACTTTAACCCTTAATTTGGGTATATTACATTAGTATTTTTATTTTATTTATGTTGGCTTGGGTCCATTAGTTGTAATTGTATCTCCTAGTCTCCTATATATACCAAGGAGACCTTTTCATTTGGAATCATCTTGTATTTGTGAATTCTTGTTATGTATAAGGAGGTTTCCCCCTCAAAGAGACCTATTATCTGAATTTATGTCTTTTTCAAGTTGTGGAGTACTTATTCTGAGGTTTTTATTCTATTTTGATATTTGGTTCTTAACATTTGGTATCAAATCTAGACAATCCTTAAGACTGGCTTCTTCAAAACAAGTCTTCTTGGAATTTTCACTAAAACTTTTTTTATGGAAGGTTTCAGGATCTAGAACTTATATGGTGTAAAGGAGACATATATTGCTAACCTGGGTACCAATTTAAGATGTTTTTCACTACATTTTTGGATATATATTATGTTCACCTTAGGATTTTGACTAGTTCTGAAACTAGTCTGAAATAGGTCTTCTTGTAATTTTTGCTCCCAATTTTGTTCAACTTGGTTTCAGGTTCTGAAAATTTTAATGTATGAAGGAGGAATAGTGAATTATCTTGTGTACAAATTTTAGCCCCTTATTCACTATACTATGAAATTTATTCTATGAGGAAATTAGGGTTTTTAGCTGGTCCAGATTTCAGTCTAAAACAAGTGTTCTTGGGAAAACTATTATATATGAAGCTACATACCTCCAAATTGAGTGAGACCTATTCCATTGGTTAGGGTACAAACCTAATTTTTACAGGKAAAAATTAAATTTTTKAAGTGAATACAGTGACATGCGRCAGRTTGTACAAGGTCACTCTCTTGAAAGGGAAAAAAAAATACATCTTGGGAAAGTTAKCATAAAATTATCTTGGWGAATCCAATATTGGTATAACCTATGGGGTTGGAAATAAGACACATAATTATTCCTYAGGCCAAAATWACAAGAGATACAATAGAAGAAACGTCGACTAGTAGAACAGTCTCCAAATCAAGGTTTTAAAAGGTGTGTTTTTTTTTTTTTATAAATTTGCATATCTTTTGACTAGAAGATCCAATTGGGGTGATTCAAAAAGTGGAATAAAGTGGGATAAAAGGAGTATCACAAACAATTGGGAGAATATTAGGGATTTTTATGTATATACATATTTGGGTGTCTCTAAACGTAGGAGTTGTTGTTACTTGTTAGCGCTACAACTCAGGGACATTGTGGTTCTTCCATGTACCTATATTATATTGGAAGACCCCTTTCGAATGATTTCACCTTAGACAAAACTAGTATAGATTTGAGCTCCCATGTACCTAGCGTATATCGGGAGACCCAATAGAATCATGAGACCAACCAAGTAAACTATTTTTTCATCTTGTTTCTATAGTACATTGAGAACAACACTCATGGATATCACTCTCTATTACCTAGGAAATTGGATAGTACAACTAAGAGCATGATCAAGAATCCTTAGTTAGTTCCCTGGATATTAGTCCTAGTACTATTGTTTGACCCCACATGTATATGAGAGAGCTATAGCACATGACACTCCATTGTCTATCAAGACCTCTTCCTAAGCCAATTAGGAATTCCTACATTGCAGTGATACTTGGACAACATGCCACCAAAAAAGGGAAATTCAACACCAAATAAGACCTCAGACAGTCCTACTTGGACTTTTAATGAAGGTGAATAAATGTGCAAGGACATAGATGATTTACAAAAGAAGGAAGTAACAAATGATGAACTACAAAGGATGATGGATTCCACTAAAGTTAAGTTTAAAGTGATGATGGATACAAATATGGATGGATTAAAAGGGGAGATCATGGAAGGGTTGAAAAATTTTCTAATAGAGAGGCCACCTGAAAGTGACAATGTATCCCATGAAATGCATGATGAGGACACAAGGAAGATGAATCAAGACTAGAGAAACGCCATCTTTAGGTTGAAGACCAACCACTTTCCTAAGATTTATATGAGGAATTTTGATGGAAAGGATCCAATCACATGGATACTCTAGATGGAGTAGTTCTTTGATCTACATGATGTGCCTCACACACAAAAGGTACAAATTGTGTCCTTATATTTAGAACCTAATCCATTTTCGTTGTATTGATGGATTTTCTATTGAAAACCACTTTTCACTTGGAAAATTTTCATGGAAGAAATGATATAACACTATGAGGATACAAGGGGCAATACCTTCTTCAACCAATTCATAAATCTCAAGCAAAAGGGTTTAGTTGCAGAGAACATTGAGAACTTCCAAAGATTAAATATAAAGATAACATATATTCTAGATGAGCACTTGATTGATGTCTTCATAGAAATTGTAAAGGATAAAATTCAACATAAGGTTCTCCTATGGGAACCCAAATCATTGGAGAATGCATTTAGGGTGGTGAGAAATGTTTAAAGTAAAAATATGGCTATGGATACTAGAAGGACCACCCCTAACATCCATCAAGAGAATAATTTTCCTTCTTCTAAACCATCTCAACCTACAAGGTTGAAACCTCAACAATTGGAGGAAATAAAAGAAAAAGGTTTATGCTTTAATTGTGACAACAAGTACAGTAAGGGACATAAGTGTGGTTAGAAGAAAATATTCTACATAAATTGTGAATTGGAACAAGAAAAAGAACAAGAACCATCTCAAGATGAAGATGTAGAAGAGATTTATTCTAAAGAGGTAACTCCCACCATATCATGTCATGCATTGGATAGAATTGGAACTCCTCAAACCCTCAATATCGAAGGATATATCAAAAAGAAAAAGGTAATAATGCTAATTGATTCTGGTAGTACTCATAATTTCATTCACTGTAAAGTAGCCAAAGCTCTCAATTTCTTTATATATCCAGCGCTAGAGTTTCAAGTAATGATTGCAAATGGAGGAACTATCAATTTCTCCAGAAACTTCCATAAGATCAATCTTACTATGGGGGAATATCTAATGAATAGTCCCATGATTTCTATACCCATGGGTGGTGTTGATGTCGTACTAGGGGTCCAATGTTTACAATAATTAGGAACAATGGGTTTTAATTTTCAAGAAAGTTTCATGATATTTTGATTGGAAGGAAAGGAATTTGAGTTAAGGGGTATCATAGGGAAACCCAGTAAGGTGGTAAGCTCTAATGGCATGACACAATTATTGAAAAAGGGGAATCAAGGTGTAATTGTACAACTATGATCACTAGATTTTGAAACATCTAAGCCATTTATTCCCATACATCTCCAAGGGATTATTGATAAGCATTCCAAAGTATTTGAAGATATTCCCAGAGGTCTTCCACCCACTCGTGATCATGATCATGCTATTCACTTAATTCTTGGGACTGTTCCTACTAACATCAGGCCTTACATATACCCTTATGCCTAGAAGAGTGAAATTGAGCGTATGGTTGAAGAAATGTTAGATGCTAGAATTATTAGAGATATCCAAAGTTATTACTTTGCACCAGTGCTAATGGTACTCAACAAATAGTTATCATGGTGTATGTGTCCAGATTATAGAGATCTCAACAAGATCACCATTAAATATAATTTTCCCATTAACGTCATTGATGAATTATTATATGAACTACATGGAGCAATCTACTTCACAAAGTTGGATCTTCGTCTAGGGTATCATCGGATTAGAATGAAGGAAGAAGATATCCCAAAAAAAAGATTCAAAACTCATGAAGGCCAATATGAATTTTTGGTCATGCCTTTTGGCCTTACAAATGCACCTTCCACATTCCAAAGGTTTATGAATTCCATTTTCAAGCCCTTCCTTCGAAAATTTGTGCTAGTATTTTTTGATGATATACTAATCTATAGAAAGTCTAGGGAAGATCATGTTTGATATGTTGAGAGGGTGTTACAACTAGTAAAGGAGAAACAAATATATACCAAACCGTCCAACTGTTTATTTGGGGTGAAGGAGGTGGAGTATTTACATCATATTGTATCTTATGAAGGTGTCAAGGTAGAACATAACAAGATTAAATCCATGATGGACTGGTCGATTCCCAAAACATTGAATAATCTTAGAGGATTTTTGGGTTTGATAGGTTACTACCGCAAGTTTGTTCGGAACTATGGAAGTATAGAAACACCTTTAACTACATTAAATAACAATGATGCATTTTCATGGACTCCATAGGAAACTTAATATTTTTAACAACTGAAACAAGAAATGTGCAAATATCTTATCTTGACCACACCAAACTTCAAAAAAACCTTTATTGTGGAATGTTATGCCTCGGGAAACGGCATTGGTGTTGTTCTAATGCAAGAAGGAAGGCCCCTTGATTTTGAAAGTTGGCCACTCAAGGGAAAGGACTTACACACACCCATTTATGAAAAGGAAATTATGGAAATACTACACGCATAGAAGCAATGGCGCCCTTACCTAATAAGTAGGCACTTCAAGGTCAAAACAGATCATGACAGTCTTAAATACTTCTTGGAACAAAAAATATATTCAGAATATAAACAAAAATGGGTGACTAAGATGTTGGGTTATGACTTTGAAATCATCTACAAAAAATGGAAGCAAAATGTTGTGGCAGATGCACTCTCGAGAAAGGATGAATATGTTGAGGAACTTCTTTGTGTTATCTCTATCATCCAAACTGATTGGATAACAAAAGAAAGGGATGAATGGAAGAATGAAGAAAAAGTGTGGACTCTCATTCAAAGGTTGAAACAAGATTCCAATGTATTTGATACATTTACATGGAAAAATGATTCACTATGGTACAAAGATTTATTATATTTATGTAATAACTCCCAAATCAAACAAAAGACACTTTTGGAATTGCACACCTCTCAAGTAGGAGGGCACTTAGGATTTTTGAAAACCTATCACAGGGTTAAGAGGGAATTTTTTTGAGATGGTCTTAAAACTGATGTTCAAAGGATTATGGAAGAATGTTTGGTTTGCTAACAAAATAAGGTGGAAACAATTATGACCCCAGGTATTTTACAACCATTATCCATTCCTAGTTAGCACTGGCAGGAAGCTTAAATGGATTTCATCATAGGGTTACTGAAGTCTGAAGGAAAGAGTGTCAGCATGGTGATTTTTGATATACTTACCAACTACCCACATTTTTTTGCATTCTCTCATCCTTTAAAAGCCAGTACAATTTGTATTGCATTCATGGAGACATTTCAAAAGCTACATGGAAATTTTTAAAGGAAATTTTTGGACATTTTTTTTTCTTATTTGGGTACTCAATTGGCCCATAGATCATCTTATCATCCTCATTCTAATGGAAAAACTGAGATAGTGAACAAATGTATGGAAAGATACCTTCGTTTCTTTGCCTTTGATAAACAAACACAATGGTTCAAGTGGTTACCCTTGGAATAATGGTGGTGTAAAACTTCCTTTCATACTGCAACAAAAATGACACCAATTCTTTATGGATATCACCTACCGTCCATCACTTATTTTCTAAAAGAAAAATATATGTTTCATGTAGTGGAACATCACATCAAGCATGAATAGAAAGTTGTCCAACTCTTAAATGACAACCTGACCATGGCACAAAATCACATGAAACAAAAATCAGATCAACATCATAGTGAAAGAAGTTTTGAAGATGGGGAATGGGTATTTTTAAGACTACAACCATACAAACATATGTCCCTCAATAAAGATAATAAGGATAATAAATTATCACCGAAGAACAATTTCCCTTATAAGGTGTTGCAAAATATTGGTACTATGGCATACAAATTTTAATTGCCTATGTCTTCGCAAGTACACTTAGTTTTCCATGTTTCATGCTTAAAGAAGGTTATAGGTGACAAGATCCTAGGTCAAACTATATTGACAAAAATTGATGGGGAAGGAAAAATAATATTGGAACCTAAAGATATCATTGACACAAGAATTTTCCAGCTGAGGAATAGATCAATTTCAGAGTATCTCATTAAGTGGAAGAAACTACCTGCTGAAGATTCCATGTGGGAAGATGACTCTTTTATACAAAATTATCCATAACTACTCAAGCATTGAGGGAAACACTTTTCTAAAGGGGAGGGGCATGTTAACCCCTAAATTGTGGCACATTACCCCTTAATTGAGGAATATTACATTAGTATTGTTATTTTATTTATGTTAACTTGGGTCCATTAGTTGTAATTGTACCCCCTAGTTGTTGGATATATTGTCATTGATGTCAATAGTTGATGTGATGGACTATTGTTAATGATGAATTTCCACAGATGAGATTATCATTGATGTCAACAAGTATATCAGTTAGCAGAAGATGTCAAACAATATACAGAGATTGAAAATGTAAGCTCAGAAGGCAGAGCGAACAGAGGAGCGAACAATATGAAGACCAAAATCTCAGAAGGGAAAACACAATACGTTAGAAAATGCAGAGATAGGCTGAAGCAATTCATGATTATTATTGATCACGATAGGATAAAAAATGTTCCTATGATAAAATCTCAGGAGGTTTAGCAAATGAAGATAAAATTTCAAAAGGTAGAAGCACATTGCAGAAGTATCGTCGGGATCTATGGAAATATTGAGAAGTCGACCATTGCACAGGAAAAGGTGAGAAGTCTCAGCAGCTGTTCGATCAAGGAAATTGGCAGTGTTGATTGTCTCATGTAATGGACAATGGTCATATGAGTGACCATGGGCTTGAGGATCGTTGGAGGATCATGACCATCGATTTGCAAGCCAGATCAAGGACATGGATTAATTGTGGGGAGTGAAAGAAGAATTAAACGACTCGCCAGTTACAATTCTGCAATATGTCTAGATAGTCAGATCTCATATCTTCAAAGATCTACTATTGTGGTTGATACAAGAAAAAATGAGTTTAAGTCTGATTAAATCATGACCATCAGATGCACAATCACCAAATCTATGACAGAGATGAATTGCAAAGATTGAAAGGAGAATTAAACATCGCGCTTGTTCCAATCTCGCAATTAGTCAGGACCATCCAAAATTTTAGCCTCAAAGATCAACAATTGTGGTTGACTCTCCACTAGAACACATCTTCCCATTACGAAGTTGGGTTACGAGTTAAAACACTTGCATATTTTGGTTGCGCAATCATTCTTGATTGTAAATTTTCTTCAAGAATCTTCACAACTGTTGGATCACTTTTGAGTGGAAAGATAGGATAAGTGAGGTAAAGAGGATGTGAGTTTGAATATCCAAATACCCTTCATCCTTCATATCAAACCCAATTTCTCATCAAGACGCCAGATCATTTCGAGTGAAAGGATAGGATCATAAGCAAGGTAAGATCTAATATCTCATTCATGCGAACTTTCATCAGCAGTTGGATCATTCTAAGTGGAAGGACATGATAAGCCAGAAGAGTAGCACTACAGATAGATCGAGTCATTGATCTAAGATCCTGATCGAACGAACATCCTTCACTTTGGATCTAAATATGTGAGGAACTTATGCTCTGTCAGTTTGAGATTTGAAATACCCAAAGCCCAGAAATCTGAAGTGAATAAGGACCATCATATTTGGAGGACATAACGAGGACCCTTGGATTAGGGATGTGGATCGGCAAACCTCATCAGCAAGGACATGTGGAATACCATGTCAACAATGACACATGGAATAATCAGATGATGACAATTGTCAAGAGAAAATTGACTCATTCCATGTCAACAAGTGACATAAGAAAGTTACGTCACTCCAGGAGAATTTCTTCAGAAGTTTTACCACGAACGGATGTCAAAAGTCCCGAAGTCCCAAAGGACGAAGGTCTGTAGTCACTCTTAGTCATCGATCTAAGATACAGTTCAGAATTTAGGACAACCATTAGATCCAGGAGAAGAACATGTGTCACATCGAGAGATCTACGTCAACAGATCCACGTTAGCAAGACTACGTCAGCAAGGACACATGGCACAGTCAGAGAATGACAAGTGTCAAGCTAAATCGACATTTTAGGTACGTGAAAGTAATGGATCAAAGTGACATGTGGCAGCGACTCATCTCATGACAAGTAATTAAGTGACGTAAGAAGCTTACATCACTCTAAGAGTT
The DNA here is from genome assembly GCA_009831015.1 of Picea engelmannii. Classification (NCBI taxonomy): domain Eukaryota; kingdom Viridiplantae; phylum Streptophyta; class Pinopsida; order Pinales; family Pinaceae; genus Picea; species Picea engelmannii. Next base: position 142,167 of record ML813153.1, read on the forward strand.
TTTCTTCGGGATATATACCACAAGCACTTGCCCAAAGTCCGGAAGTCCCGAATGTCGTAGTCCTAAAATGGACACGAGATGTATGATCTAAAAAATCACTTTGGGTGCATTCCTAATGGTTAATCTACTGTAGTGGAAGGAAAGTGTAAGAAGAAACATTTTTTGACAGCTAGCGGTCTCCACCATTGATGACTTACACAACAGGTGATTACTCCTGAGGAAAATGGAGTAGCATTTATTTGAAACCTCTGAATTCCCATACACCGAAGTCTCGAAACAGACATAAGTCGTCTGATCTGAAAGATCACGTTGGGAGTGTTATCAATTGTTGATCATACTACAATGAGAGTTGATTCCCGAGAAGTCTGAATCTCAGAGATGCAAAAGGATCTCGACTGTTGATCGAGAAAGGGACACGCGTCAGCGGATTGTCAGCTCCAGAAGATTGACGTACGGAGGAGGGAAGGGGTTTGAGATTTGAATTCTCCAAAGTCTAGAGACCTGAAGGAGATCTTGACCGTTGATATGATGTCAGGTGGATTCTCAACCATTGATACAAATACATTGGGAAGATAGCGTAAGCATAATATCCTAAACACCTAGAGTAAATGGTGGCCTTCCATCTCATTTCTTGATTAAGTCCTGACTGTTGGATTAAGCAATGAAAGAGTAATGTAAGGATCATATATGACCATTGATCTGGCTCTGAAATATAAAGGTAAACCGTCCGATCTATTCAACGATATCGTATTCGGGAGATTTTAAATGTTGGAAGTCATGAAGACCTGGAGGGAGAAGATCCGAACTCCTGACAATAATCCATTTCAGAATATTTAATCATGACCATTGTTGGCTCTTGACCAAGTTTTGAGGAACACTTGGTCATACTTGACTGTTTTTGGGACTTCGACAGCTTGTCAAAGATGGAGCACAATGTGAAGTGGAAATCATGGAAGCTAGACCCCTTTTTGGGTCATTTTAGAGTTTTGGGTTAATGTAATGGGGAAGGAATGTTGGCCCATGGGTTCACCCATGCTTAGGCTGACTTTTGTAATGTACAAATAGATAGGCAATGTAAGAAATAGTATAAGTTATTGCTTAGTGCACTTGGTGATTTCTTAGTGCAAGTTGGCTAAAGTGTTAAGAGTTGGATTTGTGTGATCAAGTATTGTAAGGCTTTGTGCATTTTGTGTAAGACTTGCAGAGCTGAGTGCAAGTCCCTATGAGAGACTGTAGAAGGATTTGTGCTATAAGGCAAGGAAGAAGGATCTAGTGAGTTGCGCAAATATTTTTTCCTATGCACAGTAAGGTTTGGAGGCTTTGTGCTGTAACCGATTGAAGACATTAATAAAGAAGAAGACTTTGTGGATGTAGCCCCAGGGTGGGGGTGAACCACGATAAATCTGTGTGTTGTGCTCTATGCCTTGACTTGATGTGCTTGTCTCTTCCTTTGATAAGTGCTTTGATATGTTTAGATAGATATATTTATGCTTTGTGCTTATGAGCTATGAATGAATGTTAGCTCTGATATGTATGAATATGCTTAGTGATGATCTACAGGATCAAATCTGTTTACTATTACTAAGTGCTGAAAGATCTTAGATCTAAGTAAATGTTGTGATGCTTTGTGCTATCTGCAAAGTATAATAAGACTAACTATTGATGAAGATTAACTGCTAAGTGATATGTTAAGTGTTATAATCATAGGTCTGTGTCACAACTAAGGTTGCAAACATCTGAGTCCTGCAACCACCCCTACCTCTACCTCAGGTGAGACTTCATCTGCTTTGTAGGTGTTGTTGAAAGGGCCGGTAGTTAGGGTTTTGTTGGTGCATTGTTGTTGTGTTGAACCATGGGTCTTCCCCTATGCCAACAAATGGTTCCATTGCTAGGAATGAAACTCGGATTGTTGGGAACTGAGCAGAAGAAGCTTTGTGCAAAGATTCATCCTGAAATTGTAAAAGATCTGTGCATGGATCTATGCCCTAGTGCGTATTGATCCACTTGATCTAAAAATCTCTGTGCTGAATAAGGAAAGATCTAAAGGAAAGAAGTTAGATATGCAAGAAAAGAGGTTGATACTGAAGAAAAAAAGTAAGATTTATAAGCTTTGTGCTCCGATAAAGGTAAGAATAGTTAAAAGTTCTTAGATCTGGAAGCTTTGTGCCCTGTAGAAGTAAAAGAGTTGAAAATATTTGTTTCTAAGGTATGGATTTAGGTATGCTTGATAGATTTTTTCCTAGCTTGAAAACTAGGGAATTATTAGATGACAGAACGTTTGATATGAATAGATCTGATAAGAATAATGATAGATATGCTATACCTATGCATAGAAAGAATTTTTGGACTAACTAATGGATGTCGGATCCAAGAAAGAAATTTTTGTAGGTTCTCCATTATGATCCTAGTGCACAGTATAAGAAAAGTTGGGGATCATTGAAGAGAAAGAGAGGATTAACTCTTTGTTACAGTTGCAGAAGACCAAGACATCTTGCTAAGGAATTCCCTGGGAGAAACCCTAGTTGCCTATATTGTAAGACTATGGACCATGAAGTATTGGATTTCCCTAGAATGATTGCTAGACTTGAAAAGATGAATAGAGAGAAAGAAAACCCTGAAGGAGATCAAGAGACTAAGATTATAGAAGAACCCTAGAAAGAATCATAGATTATGTTGCTGAAAATGAAAGAAACCCTGGATGAACATAAAGATGCTAGTTTGTCAGAGATCTTCAAAGAAAAAGAGAAAATCGAAGTAAGAATAGGAGACTTCGACATTGACTGTGCTCTAGATGAGGGAACATAGATGAACATTATGACAGAAAGTACTTGGGAAACCCTAGGAAGGCCCGCTATGCATCCTTCACTAGGAAAAATAGGATTGTCTAAAGGAAAAATGGTAACCCTATGTGGCAAGATTACCCGGATAGCTATGAGTACCCATGGAGCTTCGACGGAGGAAGAATTTGAAGTTATTAAATTTTTTGAGGACTATGCCCCATTTCTAGCTTTGTTAGGCAAGATCTGGATTGAAAAAGACTAGATCCAAAGAAAAGAAGAAAAGGAAGCCCTAGAACAAAAGAAGCAAGAACTCATGGAATTTATGACTAGAAAGATCGCCTACTTGATGGAAGAACAAGAGAAAATATCTAAGCTATTAAACACCAGGGAATTGGATGTCGAAGCTATAAGCACATTAGAGGAACCATAGAAAACTGAAATACTTAATCGATATGATGAAGGTGTATTACCCTTGGATCTGAAGAAAGAATCTCAGCATCGCAAAGTGACTATGTCGAGAGACGATAAGGATCGGAATGAAAAAAGGATGACTGAGACAAAGCTCACTGTGAAGAAGGCTAGGAATCTAAGTAAGAAGAGAGTCAAGATCGAAAAGTTATAGAAGATTCCATAGGGAACTTCACAGAAGGAAAAATCACAGGAATTGAGCTTCGCCAGGATACCAAAATAGCGGCATATGGCACTTCACCATAGAGAATAAATATAGTCGTTGGACCGATAGACTCGTTCGACTTCCACCCTGAACGGGTAGAAAATAATTAAAAGATCTCTACCAGACCATTGGACCATGCCATAATGAATGGATCAATGTTCATGAAAGCTTCATACCCGTTGCACACTGACCATTGAAGAATTTCCTATTTATCTCGTCATGCCGTGCCCAAAGAACACTTTTTCCAACTGAGAAATTGAAGCCCGCAGAACTAGTGATTGTCTACAATGATCATTGCAAGCAGATTGTTCATCCTAGTGCAGCATTTTGAGATCATCGTGACCTCGATTATCTTTCCTGAGTGCATATGTCCGATGAGCTCACCGAACTTGAGGAATTCGTCACAGAGGTCCTTCTTGAGTTAATGAATGAGAGAACCATGTTGGAAAGAAGAATGTCCACCGGAGTCTAAGAATCATCGACGGGAGGAGTGCAAGCCTCCCCATCTACTACTCGAGTATGAACATCTCGAGCCGACACAAAAAGAAGAACTAAGCATAAGGATGACAAAGCCAATGCGAAGTTAGGGCCATCCATCCTCAACAGTGAGATTAATAGGGACAGTGTCCCTAGAGACTTTGAATACACCCTAGTCACTGCATACTTATTGAAAGGAGTGTGCACCTATCGCTCAGATCAAGAGAAGGTTACAGCGTTGAAGTTTTGTGACTTCAACCTGGGGGACTATAAAGCTTACAACATGCTCGCCCTGTATAAGTACTTGACGAGAACTAAGGGAAAGAATTCGAAGCTCATCCCTCAACAATGGATGATGAACCTCATGCAGTCTACTTTTCTCAATGTCATGAAAGTAGCGCACTTCGAAAGACACCAAGAGGTGAATGCTTGTGTAAAACTACTGCTAGCAAGTTACCACGGAGGATACCTGTGGTTAGATCATCGCATAAATGTTGATTTGATGTTCATCAATAGGATCACTGATCTTAGCATGCAGGGCCCTAATCCCCATGAGTACTATATTGGAAAGACCGCAGACTGTGCTCTTGTATAGAAGATCAAAGAATCCTATGGAGATGTTGAGAAAGGCACGAGAGGATACAAGGTAGCTTCCATTGAAAGTTGTGTAGTGTGCCTCGCATGCCAACTGATCGCAGGGAAGTTGGTATGAAAGAATCAACCAACACAAGTATTTGGCTTTGTAGTTGACCTCGTAGGAAAGTGCACTGAGGGACTACAGATGAACTGGGTGAAGTACCTGGTGAATCAACTGGAGATTGACTGCAGAGAAGCCCAAGATCAGGGGCATGAATTCCATTTTAGCTGGCTCCTGATACTGACCGCTTTTGTTGCATGGGAGCTACGAGAAGGCGCAACCTTCCTAGACTTGGACCCCTTTGAGCCACTAGCCATGAAGTTTAGTACATTATGGTGCTCGAACGACATGAGAAAGCAATGACAATCAAATGTCATTTTCCACAGATACTATAGCCAATTGAAATCAACCATAAGGAGCGAACCATGCATAACCCCAAAAATTTTACAGAGATTCTAACCTCTGATAAAGTTCAGCATGTACAACCACTTTTTATACCTAACCCCACATGCTGATGAGCACTAGGAACAACTTCAATCCTATTATAAGATGACAGAAGAAGACCTGGAAGATATCACCAAAGAATGGTCAGCAGACCTCCTTGTTCCTACAGACCTCACAGAAATGTCCGACATGGACAGCCCTGGAACTACGCAGGATACCCAGTGAGACAAAGAAAGTAAATTCAACAAAGAAAATTGAAGAAGTCTAGGATGTTGACATCCTATCTGTAAGGATGGATTCCATTAAACCAGAAGAAGAAGGTGATGAAAAAGAAGGTACAGAAACCCAGAGAGTCAAAGTACCACCACGTCAGGATGAAGAAGACTCATCGAAGAAAAGGAAGGTCTCACCTTTGAAATCTTCCTCCAGAAAGAAACCAAGAACCCGTGTAACCAACATGCGAATTGMCCTCRCGTTGGATGATTTTGATTTCATTGTTGCAGCRGTCAATGATTCTTCAAAGGAAAACATAGAGAAGCAGGAGGCGAAGTAGGAAAAAATGTATAGCCAGATTGAGATTGCACTCCAAGGAGTACAGTAAGCACTCTAGTCKAGTCGAGTAACCTCTACTACACCTCTGCCAGAAGGAACAACAGAAGCGGGAGATGAATCAGTTCAGCTCTGCAAGATTGTTGATATAGTCGAAGTATGCCTTCGACRTKCTCAGRAAGAAAACACGCAGGTCACCCAGGCCCTAAAGAAAGCACAGGAGGAACATATTGAACAACGTCAAACCACGCAACAAGAGAATAATTCTCTCCAAGAAAAATTTGAAGAAGACAAGGTGAAGATCCAAAAAGAGAAAGAGCAGYTTCTCRCAAAGMAGATAGGAATTGAAGAAGTAGTCAACAGAGMATTTCKCTTTGTGATCRGCTTAGAGAAGAAGGCCRAAGAGCCCRTAGAGTGCCAAGTGACAAAGATGGCTGAAGTTATTCAACAACTTCAACAAAGGGTCATGGAATTATAGCTTCAGACCATACCACAGACTCYGCAAGAAGTGCATGACCAGCGATAATTGAATGATTAGAACGCAGTCGAGAGGATTAAAACACTTGTTRKARAATGTAAACAACTAAGTAGMAAAAKCACACRGATAWATGGAMAACTATCTGAAGACCGAGAGTTGAAGAAACCAGAGTCCCAACTCTAGGAAGCAAAGCAACAAGCCAATATAGTACAGGCGTAGCTCAAGCTCCTATCACCCATCGAGAGGATAAAGAGATCCAAGGAACAACGCACTTCCCATCAAATCATTCTTACCACGCAGAATAGAGTGACAGAAGTCACCCAAAAACTCCATCTGAACAAGGAGGAAGCCTACCTATTGTTTGAAGAAATTGAAGGCCAAGGAACACTACTCGAACAAGTAGTTGCTACAGTCGAGCAACAACTGGAAGGACCTATCAACAAAGTGGTTGTTCAGGAGTTTGTTGAGCAAGAAGTAGTAGCACAGAGACAAGTTGAAGCAGCTCGAGCCAAGATCGAGACCTTTGAGGCAGAGTTACCCAAACCTGAGTGACTCAGGACGAGTCACAGGTGAGTGTTGGGGGCTTGTTGGCCCTTGATCAAGTTTTGAGGAACACTTGGTCATATTTGACCATTTTTGGGACTTCGACAGCTTGTCAAAGATGGAGCGCAACATGAAGTGGAAATAGTGGAAGCTAGACCCCTTTTTGGGTCCTTTTAGGGTTTTGGGTTCATGTAGTGGGGAAGGGATGTCGACCCGTGGGTTCACCCATGCTTAGGCCCACTTTTGTAATGTATAAATATATAGGCAATGTAAGAAATAGTAGAATTTTTTTCTTAGTGCGCTTGGTGATTGCTTAGTGCAAGTTGGATAAAGTGCTAAGAGTTGGATCTATGTGATCAAGTATTGTAAGGCTTTGTGCATTTTGTGTAAGACTTGCAGAGTTGAGTGCAAGTCCCTGTGAGAGACTATAGAAGTATTTCTATTGTAATGCAAGGAATAAGGATATAGCAAGCTGTGCAAATCTTATGTCCTGTGCATAGTAAGGTTTGGAGGCTTTGTGTTGTAACCAATTGAAAACATTAATAAGGAAGAATACTTTGTGTATGTAGCCCCAGGGTGGGGGTGAACCATGGTAAATCTGTGTGTTGTGCTCTATGCCTCAACTTGATGTGCTTGTCTATTCCTTTTCTAAGTTCTTTGATATGTTTAGATAGATATATTTATGCTTTTTTATTATAAGCTATGAATGAATGTTATCTTTGATATGTATGAATATGCTTAGTGTTGATCTAAAGGATCTAATCTGTTTACTGTTACTAAGTGTTGAAAGATCATAGATCTAAGTAAATGTTACGATGCTATGTGCTATCCGTGAAGTATAATAAGACT
>ML813153.1:151632-166256 GCA_009831015.1 Picea engelmannii
TTGAATAATTAATATGTGTTCTTAATATGGATGAAGTTAAAAAGAAAATGTAGGTAATACTGATTCACCCCCCCCCCTTATCAGTATTGTTGGATATTCCATCACTAGTCTCCTATATATACCAAGGAGACCTTTTCATTTGGAATCATCTTATATTTGTGAATTCTTGTGATGTATAAGGAGGTTTACCCTCGAAGAGGCTTATTATCTGAATTTATTTGTTTTCAAGGCGTGGAGTACTTATTCTGAGGTTTATATGCTATTTTGATATTTTATTCTTAACATAATAGAAGTGTTTTTCTTGCTCTGAGTAGTTTTACACAAAGTAGCTAAGTCATAGCTAGAAAATTCTTCCGAGGAACTCCTTTGCTTGGAACATAGAGATGATTCACACATCGCCTCCTAAGCTTTGTATTCTCTTTCACATCAAGATTTGCACCTATCTACACATCTCTACCTTCAAGACCATGAATTATTATTTTTCCTTTCTATGCCCATTAAGTAAATTCTTCATGTGCTAGCTTCATGTCCCATGTGAGAATTATTGTTGTTGTGCCTTGAAATTCATTCAAACTCTATAGTAGTTGAATAATAATTCTTTTGTCTAAAATTCTTGAGTTATTTACCCACCTTTCATTATTTTCCCTGTATATATTTATTTCCTCAACCAACTTATACAATATCTTCCATGCTTCCATTTCATTTTCCTGCAAGTAATAATTGTTTTGATGCTCAAATGAATTTTCTAGTCTATAACCTATGTCATCTCTAATATTAAGTTCATTCCCTTACTCTTTTCATTACCAATCTATTGCACTTTTAAAATGTTCCTATATACCTATGCATATGTCCTATGATTATATGAGACCTTTATCACCAATTACTGAAGTCTGGCTTGTACCTATAACTTTTGGAATTGTTTTCCCAAAATTAACATTATTTGGGAAATCCTTATTGTTTCATGAAGCTCAATTGTCATTTTGTTGTAGATTTATATAATAAATATATGCTCTCTCAGAGGGTTCATTCCTTCTTTGATATAGTCATATGGATTAACTTTCCAATGATTATACTCATTCCTTATTTTGATTTCTGAGTTGAAATATATGTTTTTCCAAAATCAATAACTCTCTCTCTCTCTCTCTCTCTCTCTCTCTCTCTCTCTCTCTCTCTCTCTCTCTCTCTCTCTGTGTGTGTGTACCTACAAACCACCAAAGGTATTCTTTATTTTTATGAGAAAAATGTGTTTCCCAGCTAAAAATTGTGGGTCGACAGATGTCTTCTCTTATTTGTTTTTTTTCCAATGAATTTTCCTATCACTCGATCTGATATTTGAGCTGAAATTTATGTCTCTATGAAATCTATAGTTTCATCCTTCCTTTTTGCACCTGTTTTCACAGGTACAATAAATATTAGAGGTCAATTTTTGTCCCTTGTAGTAGAAAATGTAGTGAGAAACATGAAAACATTTATATTGGAAACATATAGTATTTATGATTGTGAACACAAAACAACCTTCATATGTGGAGTTGGATGCTCAAAGAAGAGTCTACAATAATCTAGAATCTACAATTTTGTCCTTTTTACATGTCTTTTCAAGACTCAGAATTTTTAGCAAAACTGGTTATCTCTCAATCTGTACACTATTGGAAAAAACTTCACTAAACCAATGTTATGTATTTTTATGAGTATATATAAAATGTTGATTAAATACAATTTTCCATTTTTTTTTTATCTATGATCACTTTTCCTTGTCCGGAAATCTCAAAAATCCCCCCAAAGTGGTCTAAAATAGTGGATTTTGTCTAATTTCAGCATCCTCACTCCAAACCCTTATAATTTATTCAATTCCTTCATGGGTTATTTATACGTCTTTTTTCTAGACTCTCGCTAAGAATTGCATCTTAATCTGGATCTCTTTGAATGATTCAGACCCAAATCTTTCAAACCCACTATTTTGCAATTTCTGACAAATCCAAGAAGAAATGGATAGTGATTCTTTCTAGAACTTTTGTAGGTCTCCTCTCTGCAGAAAAAAACCAGAATTTTCATCTCAATCTAACTTAATATTCTTTATTTATGGAGAAAATAAGAAAATGGCTCCAGACTTGGATTTTATTTTATTTTTGAATTGTAGGATAGTCTTTCCTACATGGCAATTTGGTGACATTGTTGATGATGTGTTGTTCACATCGAATTGACCATCAGTCCATAGGTCATCAGGGAATGCTTCCCCTTCTCATTTCCTTTATACGCATTTGGTCTAGTTCGATACACTGAGCACCGACCCACTAGCCACTATGTCACCCCACACAAACCTCCATCCAATCTACCACGATCCAATTTCGATCCAAACCGATCCACTGATCACCTCGCGTAATCTTCCCTAAAACACTTGTTGACTGACTCTAGTCTAATCCGATCCACCAGATGCCCCACGCAAACTCAAATTTGGATCCTTGTTAATCTACTCCAGGATGGTCCATTGGTACACCGAACCACACAACCACTCATGACCACCAGAACCCCATGTAAGTTTACATATAACTCCTACCAATCGAATCTCTTTCGATCCACCAATACAACAACCACCACATTCAATCTTCCATACACTCTGGTCTAGTCCATGGGTCAACCGAGCACCCCAGACCACCAACCCACTGAAGAGATCATCACCACTATGTTGCTTCTATATGACCCAGTATGATCCATCGACCCACCTGACACCGATCCTTTTCCTTGGCACTTTTATGACCATAGTTTTGTTTGTTTCCTTAATGCATGGGTCTCGACCTCTACACCGACCCTCTAATTACACATGGTGGTGAATGAACCCAATCACAGGTTGAGATATGGAACGTATAGAGGATGATTGGGCACTAACTGGACCTACAAATTGGGTGTTGATGTGGTGGTCAAAATTTAAACTAGTCATAAGCTTCGTAGGGTTCCATGAAACTCAAGGATTCATGCACAATTCATAAAAGGTTCATGTTTTATAAGAAACCATTTACACCAACCCTTCCCAATGGATGTGGTATAAATAAAAAATGGTGGATCACATATCTACAACTCTAGATCCATGCAAGGCTTGATCTACGATTCCTTTGCAATGTAATTTAGGGAGGCATATCTCTCAATTATGATGTTGAAATCACGTAAATGAGGGATTGATGGAAAGCGAAATCCATGAGGAATCACTTTAACATGGCTTCTATCATTCAAAATACAATGTTTAACCACAAAATACTCCTCTGTGATGTTATTTTATAGCAATAAGGAATTTCACCCAAAAGAAAATCCTCATGCAAACAATTTATGTTGTCATGTAGCAGAACCTTGAAGGTGTGACATTGTAACCTACATATATGATACCAATTTTTAACATACTCAACATCAGCACATGAAAAAAATTTGGATACCACTTTGTGACATACCTAGTACAACAAATACTAAAACTATTTTCCCAGATACTAATCTGAAAAGTACTCATTTCTTGGGTACTTCCAAATTCACCCTCTTAGACTAATTATGAATTTATTTTTCATTCTTTCCATTCAATAAACATGAATCCAAAGCATGTAATTAAATATAATATGATAAACCATGAACGAATTCTTAACAACATGTCATGCAGAACATCAATAGAAAATAGGCATAACATAAAAACAACATCTCAAAGATAATAACAATACACAATGGAATATAAATATACAAGAAAACATAAAGAACACTTATCATTAACTAAACAATTCACCAACTAGATGAAGAACAAGGGTGTTCCTCCCAACCATAGGCATTGTTTTTCCAAATCTAAACAATAGGTCACCCCTGAGCCAAGGATATGAATCTACAAGGATGGGACCTAAGCCGACTCTACACATAGTAGTTAGCTAACATGTTCTTAGTTTTTTCCAACAACAAAACAATCCTATTTCTATATCTCTTGTTGATTAATTAGGTTTGTTTTCATTGATGTTAGCCATTGAAGAAAGTCTGGTAGCGAATTCCTATAGCACAAAGGTTTGGGTAATGGACCCAAGTTTTTTTTATTGATAATGGTATGCATTTTGATATATTTCCATGTAAGACTATTCTAGATGGATAACTCATGTCATTCCATTTCTGGTGGTATGTGGGATGTCACATAACTCCTAACAGTTAGAGAGTTATGGCCATGTGAAGTTGGAGAAACCTCATGAGTCATCTAGAAGCCCCAAAAGGTCAAAGTAGTCAAAGTGTTTGCAAAGAAGAAATTACTTAAATAATAAAGTGAAGTAATGAGTGTACTATAAATCAAAGAGGATGCAAAATAAATTATTTAAATAATAAAGTTAATGAAGAAATTACTAATTATGGAAATTAGTTAAGTTAAGTGGAAAAATGTTTATAAGTGGGTTAACCCTAAAATAAGGAAAGTGGGCTAATATGGTTAAAAGTTAACTCCTTGAGGATTCTACATGAAAGTATATATAAGAGGCAAGGCTCTCTCATTTAATCACACTTGAACATATTGAATATCTATTGTTGTGTAAGGCTTATTGCAAGTACTCATTTATACATCTAAAGTTGAGAAAGTCTGAGGTAGCACGAAGGGTTGATGACGAAAGTTTCATAATTACAATGAATACTAAAAAACCCTAATTTCTGATGTGCACATGGGCTAACAATGTATTAGGGTGCATACATATGAAAGCTGGCAGTGTATTAGGGTGCTTACATGAGGGAAAATCCATATAAACTTGAGAATATGAAGATGTCAAGGTTCTATATTCTGAGATCAAGCTCCCAGGAAGGTCTACAGTGATCAGATACATAAGATCTATCCAATGGTTCAAAATGTATGTCTTATTTCTACGAGTAGTTGGATTTTGATGCATCCATGAGAAATGGTTATGGAGATTTGAGGATTTTCCCTAGAGAGACCAGTGGTTGCATTGGATCTTCTATATAAGTCAGATCTACAGAAATACAGTGATGGTATAATCATTGTTAGATTTGAGGCACATATTGTATTTCTTGGAATATGGCTAAAGGTTTTTTGTGGTACATGGTTGAGAGATTGTATTTGTGAAGTGGTTGATGTATTGAGAGGTTGAATTTCAGAAAGGTTTTGATGTCTAGATCATGTGAGGGTTATTATACTTGTTCATGATTACACACACTTATATTGCACATGACTAGAGAGAGATATAGAGTTTTTGGGTAAAGGTTATGTACGAGGATGCATGCATAGGGTACAGTTACAGTCTGGATATATTGACAGATTGTAGATCTATGTGAAAGAAGTTGTAGAGGATTAGAAGTTTTTAGAAGAAAGAAAACCCTAGTTTTTAGAAGGTATAAGAAGGCTGCATAATGGATAGGACACATGCATATGCATGATGTTGTATAGACAGGGCACATACATACGCATGTTTCAGAACTACAGGTCACACATCCCTAGTTTCAGAAGGCATATGCAGGTTGCATAACATAAAGGACGCATACACATGCATGTTGTTGTATAGATAGGGTCCGTACATATGCATGTTGCAGAACTACAGGTCATGTATATGTTGTATTTTGTTTGATACATATTTAGTTTAGGTACAGGTTGATTGTAGGGAAGTAGTACAGGTTGGTTGTAGGTCAGTGGTATAGGTTGGTACAGTTGTGCAATGGTACATCTCACAGTGATAGTGTGATAGTGGTTCCATCATTCTACTTCTACGTCAGGGCGGTTGGATGGGGCAAGGACAAGTGGTTGTAGCCACCTTCCATTTGTAGGAAGAGAACATAGGGGGTTGTAGCTAGAGAATTGGGGAGTTGGAGATTACCTCAGGTTGTAACTTGAGAAACTAGGGGGTTGGAGCCTCCTTCCAGTTATAACTAGAAAACAAAGGAAGTTGGTGCTTCTAATGAATGTAATTCTTGAAGACATAGAATAAAAATCATTCCGTGGATTTCTCCCACTTTGGGTTTCCATGTGAAAACATGGGTGTACGGTGTATGTGTATGATTTCTCATTTTTTCATTGTTTATTTAGTCTCCAACTATTGGATGATAATGCTACATTTATATAACACTTTCATTTTGTGGTTAAAAATGATTTAATTTATCTATTACTAATTCACCTCCTCTCTCAATAACCCAACAATTGGAATCAGAGCAGGTTCCTTAAGAAATTAGTTTAACCACTGAAAGGTAGATCATGGAGAGAAAAAACATGTATAAAAATGGAATACCATAGTTTGATAGACAAAAGTATGCATTTTGGAGCAGAAGGATGAAAACATATATACAGGCACAGGGATTTGAAATTTGGAAATTAGTTGTAGATGGATACAAAGAACCAACAGTTATGTTGACAAATGAAAGAGAAATAAAACTCAGTAAAAATAATTCCAAAGCCACAAATGCACTTCAGAATGGTCTTTGTGAATCAGTATACACCAAAGTAATACAGTGTAAATACGCTAAAGAGATTTGAGATAAGCTTCAAAATATTTATGGAGATTCAAAAGTCAATGCAGGAAATATTCAAACTTACAGAGGTCAGTTCAAACAACTAAAGATGAAGGAAGATGAGAATATTACATCTTACATCTTATGAGTCGATGAAACAGTAAATGAAATCATAGGATTGGCAGAAGAAATTAAAGAATTTTTAATTGTTCAAAAGGTACTAAGATATCTTCCTATGAATTTGATCCTAAGATATCAGCACTAGAAGAAAGAGAATATGTAGACTCAGTAAGCATGGACGAACTACATGGAATGTTCATAACATATGAAATGAGAACTAAATAGGAAAATCCAAATATAAAAGAAGGAGCTTTCAAAGCATCCAAAAGGTCAAAGCAAAAGGGGAAGAAAAAGGAAAAATAACATAGTAGCAGTAGTGACATATCGGAAGATGATGAAGAAGTGGCCAACTTTGTCAGAATATTGAACAAGGGAACCAACGACAGATATAAAGGTAAGATTTGATTGATTTGTTTTAAAATTGTGATGGTATTGGTCATTTTTCTAACAAAATTACTCATAAGACAAATAAGAGGAATGATGAAGATTACTCAAATAAAAAACAAACATATAAAGGAAAAATAACCATAAAAAAATATTTCAAGAAAAACTTTTGCACTAAAGAAGAAATCTCATCATTAGATGAAGATGAAGTCAATGGCAGTGAGACAAAAAGAGTTATATTCATGGAAGTAGAAGATTATGATAAATAAGAAGCTGAAGAAGAATATGAATATGAATAAGTTGACTACCGAGAATAATTATTGACTACCATAGAAGTTATAAGAAGAGAAAAGAAGAAAAACAAGAAGCTACAAGTGGAACTAAACAACAAAAAAGACACTCAATAACTAGAACAAAATGATCACAAATTTGAAGGTTCAAATAGAAGAAGATAAAAGAATTGAAGAAGCACTCAAAGAACAACTAGAAGAAAGAGACGGGATCATTGGAAATTTGGAAGCAGAGATTGTCACATTAAGAAAGGATCTTCAAATTAAAAATATGCAGAACAACTCGAAAGTTTTGGATGACATTATCAGCAATCAAACACCTCATCATGACAAGTCCATACTTGCATACAATCAGACAGAAAAGGGATCAAGATCCAAAACAATAGAACAAAAAACATATCCAAAAAGCTATGCAGAAACAATCAAAGGGGATAGAAATACCTACAAAGAAGATTATAGGGAAACTCCTGTTATCAGAATAATCGATAGGTGTGAACACTAACAGATCTCCCTAGACCCACCTGGATCTAGAAAAAAATAGGACAGGACACGACTCTTCCCCTAAGTTTTAATCACTGAATCTACTCATAGGAGAGAGTAAGTGACATACCTTTATATCGCTTCCTTAAGTCTTTGTTGTTCCCACTTTGCTCCAGTTCTCTCGTGAAGTCAAGTCTAAGACAACACAAACCAACCAAAGTGAAGATAGAAAAATATATTCAATGTCAACTTATGCATATGATCAAGGAATTACACAATAAAGTAATAATGACTTTATGGGAAAGAGACATGTCGCTGTATCATATTAATTGAAAGTAGAAGATACGACATAATCACCTTGATGTTGCAAGCTCCCTTTTAGTGACCCTTGGTTCCAACACACACACTTTCTTTGTACTTACATGAAGAATATCTAATTCCTCTTGATAGACCAACTAGAGTCTCCAAGATTCTATCCAAGCGAGGTTCTTCACACAATTATTTCACCAATTCTTCAATTAATCTTTCTTAACCTTTTCCATAAGAAACCTTTCAATATATAGGAGAAGGAGAGATGGTTACATGGTTGAGGATGATCCCATCAAATCTGAGAAGTCAGTAAAATTAAAACCATACGAATGCCAACTCACTTTCTAAAAGATTCCCTTCTAGAACCCTCGAGACCTCTTCTCCTTTCCAAGCTTAAAAATAGGTTCGCACCCTGTGTATGGAGCAAACTGTGAGAAGTTCACACCCTAAGTGTAGGTGGCCTACGAGAATGAGTGATTCTCGCACCCTAAGCCATGGGCAGCCTACGAACTCACTTTAAAAATATGTTTTTGGAAGGAGACAAGGGCCACTTTTCTCAGGCAAAAAGTCCTTGTTGGGAGCCTGAATACACCATTGTTAATACATCACCAGAGTGACCAAAATCATGTGTAAAAGAATTCCCCCCAAAGTATGAGGCCAAAATCTATGACAGCTGAAATACTTTGTAAACTGTGTGTGTGTGTCAGAAACCAAGAGTGCACCTAATCGGAAACCTGCAAACAACCAAGCATCTACATAATATAATACCATTTTTGAGGTAGGCATTCCCATACTCAGATCACAAATAGATGACATCATGAATGTAGGTCATGGCCACCAATCATACACCATGTATCCATGCCATCAAAATATACTGTATAGCCATCAAGAATACACTGTGGATCTATGCGAGAAGACTCAAATTAAGACAACATAGCCACATGACATACAAAGTGGATCTATGTGTCTAAGCAAATCATACATACTCCATCGTAACCTGGACCAAAAAGATGAAACCCAGGGTCTTCAATCCCATCACCTGAAAGTACGAATCTAACCATGTGATTACATGTGCTGAAGTCGAACATGGTAGAAACCACTTGATTACCGGTCATTGATGAAACCACTAACAAGTGCGAGGGAAATCACCATTAATGTCAATGACTCCCAAGGTACACTAGTACAATCCACCGAATGTGAATAAATGAGTTGAGGTTGAACATTTGATGGAATCTCTCGATCAGAGGTCAATGATGAAAACCCATTGTCGAAAGCAAGGAAACCTGCCATTGAGGCATGCAAGTTCCAAGGTACCAAATAATTTCTAATTCTTGTGTCCGGATAATGAGCTGGAGTCAATGTAAAAAAACTCGTCAAAGGAGGGCCTTGATGTATCCCCCATCAATGACATGAAATGAGTAACCGATTTTGAAGTTGAAACAGAGTATGATGTAGGTTGAACTGGAAACAGGGAAGGCTGACACAGAGGGAATGGACAACTTCATATGGCCGACTCAATAGAGGTTTCAGATGAACTTCTCTTGAACATATGAACGACACGACCAATGATTTGGCAGCACTGACTTATAGATGACTCAGGATATGACCTTGTAGTAAGTCGAATGAGAGACAAATGGATTTCCCAAAATGGCTTCAGATAATGAATAGGGGGTGTCATGTTCAAGAGCGACACTTACTGCCAATAATATGAATACGAAAACACATCCCTTTCCCAAATTTTCCCCCACCATTTGGGAAAATTTGGGAAGGGGATGTGTTTTCGTATAACATCCCTTGATGTAATCTCATCCTTTAGATGAGTCCCTCGAAGTATGTTTAATGAACCCTAGGAAGGAGTGGATCGGTCCCATTACAGGTCTTTCGATGTTCATTTAATGAGTCCAAAGATAGAAAACTCTAAGGTTTTTCATGATTATAGAGTCTGGAAAAACACTTAAAAGAGAACTCTCTCAGTTCCTTTTTCATAAAATAGTTAGACAGGACTGAAAAAGTGATAAAATATCACCCATCGAACGTTTTGTTCAGATACTTTTACGAGCGTGAAAAGAACAAGGTCGCTCGGCAATATTTTTGGTTTTATGGAGTGTGAAAAGAGCTTAAAGGATACTCCTTTGGGTTCATCCTTTTTGTGTTACCATGAAGAGTACAAAAAGATGAGAAAAGTATACTCGGTTGCGTTCTCATGTATTTTTGAGCGGGAGAACAAACAAAGACCGAGCTCAAAGTTTTTCTAAAAACTTTAAAAAGCAGTTGTGCATGCGACAAAAAAAGAAAAAACATCCATACTCTGTCGTGTGGACTTCAAAGTCATTATATCTGCAAAAATTCACACTCATAGGGCTATTAGGCATTAGGTTTGATGAATAAAACAATACAAAAATCAACAAAAATGGTAAAAAGTAAATATAAGAGGGTAAAAGGGATTTTACCATAGTGATTGTGATTTTGCCAAGAATTTTGCCCAAAACAACTCTTTTTACCTCAAGTTTCATTGCTCGATCGTGGGAGGCATAGGTGACCATTTGGTGAACCATCTCCGTCAACGAGGTAGGCTCTTTATATCCTATCTTTTCCATGGCTTAGTTTTTATTTTTATTGGCAAATTTCAGGGTTTTGGATTTGTTTTTAGGGCCAAAATTTTTGATCGAGAATTCTCGCAGGCTAGCCATACGGGACCTACAAGAATGCATGATTCTTGTAGGTGGCCTTAAAGGAACCTACAAGAATCTCGCACTTTGCTAAAGGGGCACCTGCGAGGGCCAAAAAATGAAAAATAAATTTGATTTTTGCTCAATGAAAAATATGCCAAGGTTTGAAATGAGTTTCTGACTCTCTTCTTATGGTTCTTGTGTAGGCATTTGACCGTCACGATGTTGGATTGGCATGAAAGAGAACATGAGGAAGATGATTCTATTGTCGAGAATGACCCAGGTACCATTGCTACCCTTCGAGACTGTGGACTCTTGAAATTCTTCTGGATTTCGGGAATGAGGGCCCAAATCAGATTGTTGGAGTACCTGGTTCATATGTGGGACGTGGACCAGTAGTTGTTTTACGTGGGAGACAACACCTTGACCCTAGATATCGAGGATATCTACTTTCTGACAGGGTTATCATGGCATGGGTACCATGCTAGCTTGACCAATAGCTGAGGTGGCAGACTCCCCATGAGTGAGTATTGTTGCCAGTACTGTGTTCTCGATGTGGAAAGAAGCAAAGGCAAGGTGGCTATTTGGGGGTTCCAAGACTTGACCTTGTGAACCATCTTGTTCACCATATCATGCATGGCTGGGAGCATAGCTCCACACATGGCTCTTCAGAGCTACTTCCAGTATTCCATAGAGTGCACAGAGCCACGACTCTTCAACTAGTCGGATGCAGTTCTCCGCAGTATGAAGAGGTAGTTGACAAAATGCAGGAAAGGTGACCTGAAGCAGTTCGAGTACGAATCACTTTTGGTGTCCTTATTTATTGAGAGGGTTCCATTATTGATATTATAGGTTGAGTGGGTTTTACCGGCCCCACAAGATCTGAGGATGTTGAGGTGGTGCAACCTCATTGCCCGACATGTAGTTGGGCCTATCATCAAATATAATGATTCCTTCTTTGACTGGTTGCGGCCACAGATGTTGATGGTTGATGACTACGCCTATGTTGGATTGGATTTCTGAGGGGATCCAGATTTATCCATACCTGAGGATGCTCAGTGGGGTGACCTAGATAAGAAGTACATATTTTGTTCTTTTAAATGTTTTTGTGATTTTTATCATATGAAATGTTTTTTATGTTTTTCCAAGAACTGATCAAAAATCTTTTTTTGATGACATAGATGTGGGGCCATACAGACCTCCAGGTACATCTCCTATTCAGCGATGAGGAGAGGCGGCTCCAGTACCATGATGGGATACTGAATACTATGAGGCAGTGGAGAAAAACTTGGAGGGGTTGACTGCTGACATTCCGGACATGACTATCGGAGAGATCCCTCGACGTTATCAACGCCATACTGTGGACATGTTAGAGTCTATTGGTTGACTACTTTGCAGGGTTTCCCGAGCAGTCATGTGTTATCGCAAGTGTCATCCATGATGCTACTTTGTAGAAGCTACGAGCTTCAGATTTTGAAATTTTGGTCCTTGGACAAAAACTTTTTGTAAAAACTTTTGATCGTTATATACATATATACGGCTTCTACCGGCTTATCTTGAATTGTGTGATACATGTGATGTGATTGGTTTATAAATGGCCTAAATGTATTTTTAATACATAGTTATCTAATGCATCAGTTAATGTATTTAGACATCTAGGAATATGCTAATACTCAATACAATCAAAATAACATTCCAAGAGGTGAATTCGTAAATATCCCCGTAATAAAGTAGGACTTCAAATAGCATAGACATTACTTAATTGTAGTACTACTAGCTTTGAATCGAGTCATACAACCAAGTGACGGATACTGAGTGAAATAGCATCAATCAACAATTTGATAATGGCACTATACTTCGTAATATTGTTGGTTGCACAGTTGAGACACACACCTCATAGAGTGATAAGTTCGTTTGTAGGGGCGTAAATTTCCCAAGTAGCAGAAGAAAGGTTTCGAGTACTATGAATAGCGCCATCAGTGAAGCCAATGTGGGGTAGAGAAGACTCCAACATCTGGAAACCAAACACAATGTAACATAAGGGCAGAGACCAGATAATGAAAAAATCATACTACAGTAACACACAAGAAGTATGATACAATAAAATACAAGTACTCATGCACAAGTGATCTTAGGCATAGTACTTCTTTAAGTACAACCCATTTCTAGGTTCACTCAAAGGGATACCATCATAATCTACTAACTCATAAGATCCTTTCTCCAAAACTCATCTAATGATATAAGGACCTTGCCACATAGCTTCAAATTTTCCACCCCCTAGCACATCCCAATCTTGTTCGTAAAGGAGAACCAGATCACCTTCAGAGAAAACACGAGGCTTGACATGTTTGTCGTATTGGGCTTTGACGCATTTCTTTTGGGCTTCTATGACTAGGGTGGTGTCGCATCGAGTTTCGTCTAATCGCATGAGATACAATAGACATTCTTCTTCGGCAGAAGTGTTTGGGAAGAGTTTGATGGCTAGTTTTAGGGAGGGTATCTCACATCCAATTGGGAGGATGGCTTCTAGACCATAGACTAACCAAAATGGTGTAAACCTGGTAGCAGACTTAACGGACATCCGGTAAGCCCACAATGCTGAAAACCACATCATGTGCCAACTCATTTTGTGAATCCCTATCATTCTTCGAAGCATGGTAATGAGAACTTTGTTAATTTCTTTGACTTGGCAGTTGGCTTGTGGGTAATAAGGTGTTGAGTTTTCATGACGAAGACCCAACTTTTTAGTGAGTTCGGACATCATGAAGTTTATAAAGTGGCTACCGTGATCAGTGACGATAGCCTGAGGAACACCAAAACAAGCTATGATGTGATTGAATATGAATAATGCTGTGGTCTTTCCGGTGTTGTCAAATGTCAACATCGCCTCGGCCCATTTCATAAAATAGCCTACGGCTACAATAATGTATCCATGCCCCCCGACCGAGTGAGGGTGACATGTCATGAAATCAATACCCCATTTCACAAAAGGACCGGCGGAGACCATAGGGTGAAAAGGAGAAGGATGTGACCATATTTTATGGTGGTAGGTCTGGCAAGCGTGGCATTTTTGGACGACAATTATACAATCGTTAAATAAAGAAGGCCAAAAATACCTTTCTCATAAGATCTTCTGGGCAGTAGCATACCCAGACATGTGACCACCACAGGCTCCAGAATGGCAGTCATTTAGGTATTTCTCGGCTTCGTCAAACGTGAGGCAGACTCAAAAAACTGAGTCGATCCCACGACGACATAGAGTATCACGAAGGATAATATACTGACGGTGTTATCCACATTTTTGGTTATCAAAATGATACTACGATTATGTCATGATAATGGAAGATCAAACTCTTCATTAAGAACATTTTCCAGAAGAAGGTTACATTTATCATTTTCTCAAAATCACATTTTTGGAAATAATCCGCAGGCTGCTTATATACTCTCCTGCGGAAATCCTTAATTTCCGCATGCTGCATTCAGCTTGACTGCAGACAATCCACACTGTGTTAATGGTTAGGGTGCGGACATGTTTCTAAAGGAGAAAAATGAATAATTTCTCGATCCTTCTAAAAGGAATCTTCTAGAAGGATGAGTTGGAGTTCGAATGGTTGGCAAAATACTGACTTTCCAGATATCTTGGGATCATTCCCTATCCAAGTAACTAATCAATCTTCTCTTATATATTGAGGAGATCACTTATGGAAAAGGTTAAGCAAGAAGTTAAGCACAAGCACTAGAGAAGCAAGCTAGCTAAAGATTGATTGGAGAACTGGTGCAATACTGTATGAAGGATTGAAGCTACAGCAGCAAGAGACTACAAGTAATCATATGTGGTTAAACTTCTTCATGCATGAGCAAGTGTGTGTGTCAGAGCTAGGAGCCATCGAAAGGAGATCTACGACATCAAGGCTCAGGTTGTATA
>ML813153.1:184464-197402 GCA_009831015.1 Picea engelmannii
ATATGGTTGGACCAACGAAGGAGGTCAACCTTCTCTTTGGAGGAAGAATAATCTTTGGCTCGAGTGGTAAGTGTGATGTCATTTTTCTTTGAATCACCTGTACACATTAAGACATAGGATGTATTGGAGGGGGAGGGTTGGTCATGAATGACCAATTGGGCCTATTGTTGAGAAGGGAAGGGTTGTGACAATATGGTTGGAGTGGGCAGTTTCATGGTCCCTTGAAGGAACTTAGTAACCTCGGCTCGTCATGGATAATACTTAGTGTAGTGATCATCACCATAGATAAGACAAGGGTATTAGGGTTTTCTCTTATCCCTATCGTCAATAGGTGGTGTTTTGGTTCTCTCTGCTTGCAAATTATTTTTTTCCTCCTTATTCATACCCTTTCCCTTCCTGGATTTGTTTTTACCGGTAGGGGTAGATTGAACAACATTTACCTCAGAAGTCTCACTAGTGGGAGGGGTAGGAGACAGAGCATTTTGAACATTAGAAGAAATGGGTTTGGGTTTGTTGCTAGAGGTTTGGGTGGAATGTGGTTGGGCATGGAAAGTACCAATCACACCATTAACTGCATGAGAAGCAGCAAGAGTAGTTGAAGTGGCGGAAGTAGAAGGATGAGGTGCATCAGAGAGTAAGTCGTAAAGAGTACCCGTTTGTGAGTAAATGAGGTCAAGGTATTGAGCACGACTAATGTCCTGTTCTTCTGTGACAACTCCACCCATGGAAATGTCGCGACCGATGTCGTTCATAAATGATCGGGAAGTTCAAGTTTGACGATCCGTCGTCTCTATCTCCACTCATGAATGTGATCGAAGATATGAGTGGCTTTGGTTTGTTTAAAAGAACTCAAAATCTTGGTCCGCATTTCATAGCAGATCAGTAACTGGTAGTGGGTGAGGAAAGCCATAGCGAGGGTGTTGAATTCGGCCAAGAAACCTCATGGTAATTCTATATACCACTTCATGGCAGAACTCGTGAGAGTTCATTGAAATAGGCATAAATGAATAGAGTCATCCATCAAGGAGTTGGATGAGCACCAAAGGTGAAAATTCATTATGTGATTGTTCGGATCCTCTCCCTCTTTGCCATCAAATTTAGGAATTTTAGATGGTAGTTTAGCTGGGATGGTAGGCCATTGGGGAGAGTGACGGATCGAATAATTTAAAATCCTCTATAGATTTGGGAGGTCCAAGGTGGACAAGAAAGGTAACTATCTATTCACATGCAGGTACTGGTGGCTTTAGGGAGGGAGTCCCGTCGAAAAACTAGTGGGACCATAAGCAATCTGCATATAATGAGAAGATCCAGGTAGATTTGGTGGTTGTTGTGGAGGCAAGTAACTCATGGGATTGTACCCTTGAATAGGGGCATGGTGTTGAGCATTCGAGCCCCAAATAGGATTGGACGTACCTAGATATGGTTGGCCTATACTAGGGGGTATAACGAATGTAGATTGAGGATGTTTCCCCCAAGTTGATTGAGGATTATTTTGTATCATATGGTTCCAATACTGGGCCAAGGATGGAGGTATGTTCTGTCCATAGGGTGGGGTCAGTGGGGGCTGTCCTCCAATCGGGTATGTGTTCCAATTGGTATTTTCCCTACAAGGGGGGGTTGAGTCGGGCCCCCTTGGTGAAATTGTCCACCAAAAGGAATCTGGTAATTTGGTGTGAACGATGGAATGGTGCCACTAGGATAAACACCCCCGATAGAGGATGGAAAAGGTCCTGTGAAAGGGGGTGGAGGAAGTGTCGGAATGAAACCAGGAGGAGAGTGCCCAAAAGAAGTGGGACCACCAGGAGTTTTGTATGTGATTTTTGTAGGAATGGGGATAGAGGCATTCAATGCAAAGTATCCAGGTGGAAGTGTCAGGGTGACTCTGAGCAAAAGAGGTGTGCCAATAGGGTCTTGGATAGCTGTGGTAATCCCGGTGTGAAGACTCGTAGTATCTAAGTAATGGACCATTTGTAAAGGGAGAGTCAAGATGTGGTCAGCTCGTGGAGCTTCTGTACCAGAAAAATAATAAGCAGTAGTAAAAGGTACTGCATCTGGATCAGATGTTTTAGGTAGCATAGGTGAGATGGTGATATCAATGCCTGCTCCTAAGCCAAACAAATCCCATCTAAAAATGTCAATAGTCCAAAAAGGATCTTGACCCTCAGGTCCTGGAAAAGATCCAGTCAGTGATCCAGAAGACAAAACAAATAAGTCTCCGGAAGAATTCACTCACATAATATGTCTCTCAAAGTCAGGATGAAGTTGAAAGTCCTCTCGAGAATTGGTAATTCAGAACTATTCTAGAGAGTCAGTTCTTTCCACTTGTGGACTGGTGACGTCTTTGACTTCACTCTGTTGAGGGGAGCCCTCCGGTGAGTTGGTAGGAAAGGGTTGTGAACCTTCCAGATTTTCTGGGGGTAAGCCTTGCATTCTATGTGAACAATGTGGAGGTTCAATTGTGAACGAGTTAAAAACTTACGAAGAAAATCCTATGGTCAACTTGGGCAAACAAATAGCATGCACTAGTAAAAAATCTAGGAAGAAAAACCAAGCAAACAAGACTTTCTAATTCCGAAGTCACTAGTTGGTGATGAAATCCAACATCGCAACAACGAGACAAGAAGGGGCTGGGCTAGGTTGGAAAAGTTACATTGATGACCTACTTAATGGACTTACTCCTTGGTGCAAGCTCCCACACATAATTGTGGGTATACCCTCCAAGGAGCCCGAGTGAGTTTGGCCAACGTCGATTCCGGGTACCGTGAATACTTTCCCCTTCACAGTCACCTTGTGTAAGAACCTAAGAAGATAGGCCGCTAAGGTTACCACTAACAACAATAAATCCTCGGGGGACAGTCGACAGTCTGATCCACACGCAAGGGAAGGGTATCTAGCCCGAAATCAGCTTGAGAGGATTCCACTCATCATTGTGGGTATACCTTCAAGTGACCCCCGTAATACGTGAAATCTCTACACCGATATCAACAAAGCAGGGTGAGTAACTTTGTCAATATCAATGCGACCTCGGGTTTGACCCTTGTGTGAGAAGGGCTTCCCAGGACAAAATGTTGCAAATGGAATTGGACACTCCTTACCACAAGATGTTATTGTGTGTTTTGTGCTTTGGAGAGTGTATCTCTCTGCCTATTCCAAAGCTCTAGCCTAGCTAATGTTGGTGTAATAAAGTCCTAGAAAAGAGTTACTAGTTAAATTTTAAAATCCACATGATATTATTAAAGGCTGTTGTTACTCAAAGGAGACGGAAATGAAACCGATGTTGTGTGAGACTCTAACCCAACAATGCATAGATAGGAATGAAAAATATCAATTTTGTTCAATGAATCTTATTTATGGGAGGGAAAGAGGAGTTTTCTGGAACAATCTTGAACTACGATACATAATCTTCTTTGAAAATGCAATATCAACAAATCATGACCAATGCCAATTCTCTATTCATTCTATTTCAACAATCGAATGCCTATATTTTCCAAATAAAAATTTTCTTTAAAAAGAAAAATGTTTTTTTATTTTCAATAGAAACCACACAATAGTGGTGAAACTAAGAAAACACAAACAACTAATGAAAAAAAATATACAAAGAACCCAAACCAATCTTTCAATGAAGACAAAAATAACAAGCAGACAAGACTAGTCTTTTCAAATGCATGAGGATAACAATTTTCCGAGTAATGAGTGATTTGAGAAAGACAATTAATCCCAACTTTTAAACCGAGCTTCGACTCCCAACCAAACAAGCACTCGGGTTTGAGGACCAGAGATTATATCCTTATTAAGAAGAGGTCAAGAGATAACAGTTGAGAAGAAATGAACAAGAAGTGATTTCGATTTCCAAAGACTAATCATTCACAAAATCCGAAGTCAAGAAACAATCAATCAGTGGCTCAAGAAGTTCTCTTCAGACACACATACAAATATGGGCATCTGAGCATACAAGAAACCTTAATACCAAAAATTTTCAAATGGGTTCACAGGCAGGCAGTGGTGTATAGTGCGAGAATGGAGCATTCTCACAGACTGGTCACAAGTAGAGTGTGAGAGGTTCACACTGGACTGAAAAGCATAGTGTGAACTTTAGGGGTTCTCGTAGGCTTCAAAAGGGTTCACTGCGAGAATGCCTGAAACTAAGCAAAATTTGGAAAAAAGACAAATTTTTTTAAGGAACCTATGGACCCAGAGAGTCTGGTAGGGTCTCCTCAAGACTCAGAAATTGATAGAGATGAAAAATGTAAGGTAAGATAAAATGGCCAAGGAAAACACAAAAAAACACTAAAAAATGGGTTGCATCCCCAATGGAGTTGCCAATTTTGTTATCGGACTAATCGGTAGGTGTGGACACTAACAGATATCCCTAGACCCACCTGGATCTAGAACAAAATAGGATAGGAGACGACTCTTCCCCTAAGTTGTAATCATTGAATCTACTCATAGGAAGGAATAAGTGACATACCTTTATATTGCTTCCTTAAGTCTCTGTCATTCTCACATCACTCCGGTGCTCTCATGAAGTCATGTACAAGACAACACAAACCAAACAAAGTGAAGATAGAAAAGTATATTCAATTTCAACTTATGTATATGATCAATGAATTACACAATAAAGTAAGAATGACTTTATGGGAAAGGGACATGTCGTTGTATTATATTAATTGAAAGTATAAGATACAACCTGATCGCCTTGATGTTGCAAGCTCCCTTTCAGTGGCCCTTGGTTCCAACACACACACTTGCTCTGTACTTGCATGAAGAAGATCCAATTCCTCTTGATAGACCAATTAGATTCTCCAAGCTTATGTCCAAGCAAGGTTCTTCACACAATTCTTTCACCAATTCTTCAATTAATATTACTTAAACTTTTCCATGAGAAACCTTTCAATATATAGGAGAAGGAGAGATGGTTACATGGATGAGGATGATCCCATCAAATCTGAGAAGTCGGTAAAATGACAACCATACAAATGCCAACTCACTTTCTATAGGATTCCCTTCTAGAACCCTCGAGACCTCTTCTCCTTTCCAAGCTTAAAAAAAGGTTCGCACCCTGTGTATGGAGCAAACTGTGAGAAGTTTGCACCCTAAGTGTAGGTGGCCTACGAGAATGAGTGATTATCACACCCTAGGCCATGGGAAGCCTGCGAACTCACTTTAAAATTATGTTTTTGGAAGGAGACAAGGGCCACTTTTCTTAGGAAAAAAGTCCTTGTTGGGAGCCTGAATACACCATTGTTAATACATCACCAGAGTGACCAAAATCATGTGTAACACCAATCACTTTTCAAAGAGATGTCCGTGGAATCTTATTATATCTAGTTAACAATTGTGTTGAACTCTACATGGATGATTTTTTGACATATGGGGAAACCTTTGAGGAAGCCTTGGGTAATATCAAGAAAGTATTAATCATATTCTAGGAAACTAACCTCTCCTTGAGGAAATCAAAGTCATGAGGATTTACTCAAGGAGAGGTTAGTTTCCTATAATATGATTAATACTTTCTTGATATTACCCAAGGCTTCCTCAAAGGTTTCCCCATATATCAAAAAATTATCCATGTAGATTTCAACACAATTGTGAACTAGATATAATAAGATTCCAAGGAAATCTCTTTGAAAAGTGATTGATGTTACACATGATTTTGGTCACTCTGGTGATGTATTAACAATAGTGTATTCAGGATCCCATCAAGGACTTTTTTCTTGAGAAAAGTGGCCCTTTTCTCCTTCCAAAAACATATTTTTAAAGTGAGTTCACAGGCTGCCCATGGTCTAGGGTGTGAGAATCACTCATTCTCGCAAGCCACCTACACTTAGGGTGCAAACTTCTCACAGTTTTCTCCATACACAAGGTGCGAACCTATTTTTAAGCTTGGAAAGGAGAAGAGGTCTCGAGGGTTTTAGAAGGGAATCTTCTAGAAAGTGAGTTGGCATTCATATGGTTGTCATTTTACTGACTTCTCATATTTGATGGGATCATCCTCATCCATGTAACCATCTCTCCTTCTCCTATATATTGAATGGTTTCTCATGGAAAAGGTTAAGCAAGATTAATTGAAGAATTGGTGAAAGAATTGTGTGAAGAACCCTGCTTGGACAGAAGCTTGGAGACTCTAATTGGTCTATCAAGAGATATTGTATATTCTTCATGCAAGTACAGAGAAAGTGTGTGTGTTGGAACCAAGGGTCACTGAAAGGGAGCTTGCAACATCAAGGCGATCAGGTTGTATCTTCTACTTTCAATTAATATGATACAATGACATGTCCCTTTTCCATAAAGTCATTCTTACTTTATTGTGTAATTCATTGATCATATGCATAAGTTGACATTGAATATAATTTGTTATCTTCACTTTGGTTGGTTTGTGTTGTCTTGGACTTGACTTCACTAGAGCACCGGAGTGAAGCGGGAACAACAGAGACTTAAAGAAGCGATATAAAGGTATGTCACTTATTCCTTTCTATGAGTAGATTCAATGATTACAACTTAGGGGAAGAGTCGTGTCCTATCCTATTTGTTTCTAGATCCAGGTGGGTCTAGGGAGATCTGTTAGTGTCTGCACCTACCGATTACTCCGATAACAAAATTGGCGACTCCATTGGGGATGCAACCCATTTTTTAGTGGTTTTTGGTGTTTTCCTTGGCCATTTTCTCTTACCTTACCTTTTTTCATCTCTATCAATCTCTGAGTCTTGAGGAGACCCTGACAGACTCTATCGGTCCAGAGGTTCCTTCAAAAATTTTGTCTTTTTTCCAAATTTTGCTTAGTTTCAGGCATTCTCGCACTCAACCCTTTTGTAGCCTATGAGAACCCCTAGAGTTCGCACTCTGCTTTTCAGTCCAGTGCGAACCTCTCACACTTTGCTTGTGACCATCCTGTGAGAATGCTCCATTCTCACACTGTACACCACTACCTGCCTGAGAACCCATTTGGAAAATTTTTGGATTAAGGTTTCTTGTATGCTCAGATGCCCAGATTTGTATGTGTGTTTGAAGAGAACTTCTTGAGCCACTGATTGATTGTTTCTTGACTTCGGATTTTGTGAATGATTAGTCTTTGGAAATTGAAAGCACTTCTTGTTCATTTTTTCTCAATTGTTATCTCTTGACCTCTTCTTAACAAGGATATAATCTCTGGTCCTCAAACCCAAGTGCTTGTTTGGTTGGGAGCTGGTGATCGGTTTAAAAGTTGGGATTAATTGTCTTTCTCAAATCACTCATTACTCAGAAAATTGTTACCCTCATGCATTTGAAAAGGCTAGTCTTGTTTGCTTGTTATTTTTGTCTTCCTTGAAAGATTGGTTTGGGTTCTTTGTATATTGATTTTTATTAGTTGTTTGTTTTTTCTTAGTTCCACCACTGTTGTGTGGTTTCTATTGAAAATTAAAAAAAAGAAAATCTTTTTAAAGAAAATTTTTATTTGGAAAATATAGGCATTCGATTGTTGAAATAGAACGAATAGAGAATTGGCATTGGTCATGATTTGTTAATATTGAATTTTCAAAGAATATTATATATCATAGTTCAAGATTGTTCCAGAAAAATCCTCTTTCCTTCTCGTAAATAGGATTCATCGAACAAAATTGATATTTTTCATTCCTATGTATGCATTGTTGGGTCAGAGTCTCACACAACATCGATTTCATTTCCATCTCTTTTGAGTAACAACAACCTTTAATAATATCGTGTGAATTTTAAAATTTAACTAGTAACTCTTTTCTAGGACTCTATTACACGAACATTATCTAGGCTAGATCTTTGGAATAGGTAGAGAGATACACTCTCCAAAGCACAAAATACACAATAGAATCTTGTGGTAAGGAGTGTCCAATTCCATTTGCAACATTTTGTCCTGGGAAGCCCTTCTCACACAAGGGTCAAACCCGAGGTCGCATTGATATTAACAAAGTTACTCACCCTGCTTTATTTATATCGGTGTAGATATTTCATGTATTACGGGGGTCACTTGAAGCTATACCCACAATGATGAGTGGAAGCCTCTCAAGATGATTTCGGGCTAGATACCCTGCCCTTGCATGTGGATCAGACTGTCGACTGTCCCCCCAGGCTTTATTTTTGTTGGTGGTAACCTTAGTGGCCTATCTTCTTAGGGTCTTACACAAGGTGACTGTGAAGGGGCAAGTCATCATGGTACCTGGAATTGACGTTGGCCAAACTCACTCGGGCTCCTTGGAGGGTATGCGCACAATTATATGTGGGAGCTTGCACCAAGGTGTAAGTTCGTTAAGCAGGTTGTCAACGTAACTTTCCACCCTAGCCCATCCCCTTCTTGTCTCATTGTTGTGACATTGGATTTCATCACCAACTAGTGACTTCAGAATTAGAAGGTCTTGTTTGCTTGGTTTTGCTTCCTATATTTTTTACTAGCGCATGTTATTTGTTTTCCCAAGTTGACCATAGGATTTTCTTCATAAGTTTTTAACTCGTTCACAATTGACCCTCCACGTCGTTCACGTAGAATGCAAGGCTTACCCCCAGAAAATCTGGAAGGTTCTCAACCCTTGCCTACCAACTAACTAGAGGGCTCTCCTCAACAGAGTGAAGTCTAAGACGTCACCACTCCACAAGTGGAAAGAACTGACTCTCTAGAATGATTCTGAATTACCAATTCTCGAGAGGACTTTCGACTTCATCCTGACTCTGAGAGATGTATTATGCGAGTGAATTCTTGTGGAGACTTGGTTGTTTTTTCTTCTGGATCACCGACTAGACCTTTTCCAGGACCTGAGGGTTAAGATCCTTTTTGGACTACTGGCATTTTTAGATGGGATCTCTTTGGCTCAGGAGCAGGCGTTGATATCACCATTTCACCTGTGCTACCCAAAACATCTGATCCAGATGTAGTACCTTTTACTATTGCTTATTATTTTCCTGGTACAGAAGCTCCGCGAGCTTACCACATCTTGAATTTCCCTTTACAGATGGTCCATTACACAGATACTATGAGTCTTCACACTAGGATTACCGTGGCTATCCAAGACCCTATTGGCACACCACTTTCACCCAGAGTCACCCCGACACTTCCACCTAGATACCATGTGTTGAATGCCTCTATCCTCATTCCTACTTAAATCACATACGGAACTCCTAGTGGTCCCACTTCTTCTGGGAACTCTCCTCTCGGTTTCATTCCAACACTTCCTCCACCCCCTTTCAGAGGACCTTTTCCATCCTCTATCGGGGGCACTGATCCTAGTGGCACCTCCTGGATCTATCGAGGATTTTAAATGATTCGATCTGTCACTCTCCCCCATGGCCCGCCATCCCGGCTAAAATACCATATGACATTCCTAAATTCGATGGCAAAGAGGGAGAGGATCCGAACAATCACATAATAAATTTTCACCTTTGGTGCTCATCCAACTCCTTGATGGATGAATCTATTCGTTTACACCTATTTCAACGAACTCTCACGAGTTCTGCCACGAAGTGGTATATAGAATTACCATGAGGTTTCTTCGCCGACTTCAACACCCTTGCTATGGCTTTCCTCACCCACTACCAGTTATCGATCCGCTATGAAATGGGGACTGAGATTTTGAGTTCTTTTAAACAAACCAAAGCCACTCATATCTCCGATCACATTCATGAGTGGCGATGGAGACGACGTCTCATCAAACTCGAACTTCTCGATTAGTTGTTGGAAGAATGATTCACAAAATCATTTGTGAATAACATCAGTCATGACATCTCCATGGGTGGAGTTGTCATAGAAGAACAGGCCATTAGTCATGCTCAATACCTTGACCTTGTTTACTCACAAACGGGTACTTTTTATGACTTACTCCCTGATGCACCTCGTCCTTCTACTTCTGCCACTTCAACTACTCCTACTACTTCTCATGCAACTGATGATGTGATTGGCACTTTCCATGCCCAACAAAATTCCAGCCAAACCTCTAGCAACAACCCCAAACCCATTTTTTCTAATGTTCAAAATGCTCTGTCTCCTACCCCTCCCACCGGCAAGACTTCTGAGGTAAATGTTGTTCGTTCTATCCCTGCTGGTAAAAACAAATCCAGGAAGGGAAAGGGTAAGAATGAGGAGGACAAAAATAATTCACAAGCAGAGAGAACCAAAACACCACCTGTTGATGATAGGGATAAGCGCAAACCCCGATACCCTTGTCTTATATGTGGTGATGATCACTACACTAAGGATTGTCCACGATAAGCTGAGGTTACTAAGTTCCTTCAAGGGACCACGAAACCGCCCACTTTGGCTGTATTGTCACAACCCTTCCCTTCTCAAAAATAGGCCCAATTGGTCATTCACGACCAACTCTTCCCCTCCAATACATCTTATGTCTTAATGTGTATAAGTGATTCAAAGAAAAATGACATCACACTTACCACTCGATCCAAAGATTATTCTTCCTCCAAAGAGAAGGTTGATACTATACCTCCTTCATTGGTCCAACCATCTCCTACGACTCCACCTACCAACGGTCCTCTTCATCTCGAACGACCAAGCCTTGACATAGTCCTTCGCCCTCCTCCAGAGGGCGTCGTTCAAAAATTGGATTTCAATCCTCAATCCTGTGCTGCCCAGAACGACAGTATTGTTGAAGATCTGGCCCAATCACCATCCACAACATCATCCCTTGAAGTCCTTCAAAGTTGTCCTATACAATGGAAGGCACTGTTGAAATCTATCATTGGAATCGACCCTACAGATACTAATTTAATAATTTTTGACTTGGAAGATCACATTCGAAGGTTACCCCCTCAACTTGCATTCCAAATACAAGTTATTGTCTCTGACAAAAACATTTGTAGAACCACTATCAACGAGGGTGCCTCGACATGTGTCATGTCTATTACCTGTTGGAAAGCCATCGTCTCTCCCTCTTTGTCTGAGTCCCATAACACACTCAAAGCCTTTAATGTCTCTAGTTTTAAGCTTTACAATGTCCTCCCTTCACTGCCAATCACGTTAGAAGGTAAAACGGTCCAAGTTGAAGTGGAAGTCTTTGACGCTCCTCTCGATTATAATCTCCTACTTGGATGTAGCTGGATTGATTCCATGCACACAGTTGTGTCGAATATTTTCTGTGTTGTACATTTCCCACATCAAGGAAAGGTAATTATCGTTGACCAATTAGCCTTCTTTAACTCAGATACGCGTACTGTCAATGTACTGTTTATTGCCAAACCCCCCTTGGATACGAGAACATCGGTGTGGGTCTTCTCAAAGACTCCTCGTTAATGGGTACCTTCCCCATCCCACCACCTGATGTTCCACATCCATATGTTGCTTTAATCAACATGATATCCACCTCTACATCTCATGACCCATGAATGGTACCCAACCCCGATGATACTATTCGTTACAATGACGAAATGCCTTTGAGTCCAGTCGAATCCACCTATCAGGCCATTCAATCAGCAAATCCTCTTGGTGATCTATCTCCAGATACTTTCCACGTCATTTTTCCCACAGACGAGATGATTATATCTATTATGGAACACACCCCCTGGGACGATGGACTTCATTGTTCCATCCTCTTCCTGGAACAACACACCATTGAGAGCTACCAACGGATCTCAACCCTATCAACCGTTGTCGTCATTTCAACTGTTCCCGAGTCCAGACACGATGTGTTTTCCAAAGGGAACTTAAGTAATATCTCACCCACCATTCCCCTTGACATATCCATAAAACCTAGAATTATCGAAAATTTGCATATTGGAGCTTCGTGTTCCCCTGAAGAGATCATCACCTACAAGTCACTTTTCAAAGAATTTCATGACGTCCTCACCTGGAGCTATGAATAAATGCCGTGTATTGTCCCCTCCATTGTGATGCATGATATTAAGACATACCTGAACGCTAAACCTGTCCAACAATGCCTTCATCTGGTCCACCCACGTAAAGTAGCCACTATCAAGCTTGAAGTCGACAAACTTCTCAAAGCCGGATTTATTTACTCAGTGGCTCTCACTGACTGGGTTTCCAATCTTGTCACAATCGACAAGAAACAAGGCACAATCCACGTGTGCATTGATTATAGGGATATTAACAAAGCATGTCCTAAAGACAACTTTCCTACCCCCTTCGTCGACCAGATTGTCGATGATTGTGCCAGAAGTGAAATCTTCTCTCTGATGGATGGTTTCTCCAGATATAATCAAATCAATATTGTTCCCGAGGACCAACACAAAACCGCTTTTATTTTTCCTTGGGGCACTTTCGCCTATCGAAAACTTCCTTTCGGTCTAAAGAACGTTGGCGCAACTTTTCAGCGCGCTATGTCTTATGACTTCCATGATATCATGCACATCGTGCAACCCTATCTCGATGACTTACCCACTCATTCCATGCACCATGATGATCATCCAATACACCTCCGAGACATTTTTCTCCGATATCGGTTTTACCATATACGCTTGAATCCTTACAAATGCATTTTCTGCATAGAATCCAGCCGACTTCTAGGCTTTATTGTTTCATGTCAAGGGATCAGGGTAGATCCTTTGAAGGTCGAGGAAATTCTCAATCTCCCTCCTCCTTCTTCGCTTCGTCAGTTACAAAGTTTGCAAGGGAAATAAAACTTTCTTTTTCGTTTCATACCGAACTATGCTGAGCTAACTCTTGTATTTACGCGACTACTCAAAAAGGGGTCTAAGTTTGTATGGGATACCATCGCCAACAAAGCCTTCAAAGCTTTGAAACTATCCCTGACACATACTCCGCTCCTCTTCCCACTGAATTACAGCCGTGATTATTTCCTCTACCTCGTAGCCTCATATTACACCATCGCTATGGTTCTCATCCAGGAGGATGATTCTCATGATGAACATGTCATCTATTACTTGAGTTGAAGTCTAAGGCCTACCAAAACCAAGTATTTACATGTTGAAAAACTGGCCTTGGCAGCGGTCCAAGTAGTTCAACGTTTCCG
>ML813154.1:27061-37688 GCA_009831015.1 Picea engelmannii
AATCTAATTAGAGTGATTGTAGCTGAATCAGTAATCTTTTTACTCTATCAAAAGTGGATAAACCATAAAATCTTTCTAAGGAGTTAAAATAAACCATAAAATCTTATTTAAGGAGTGAAAATAAACCATAAAATAGTTCAATAGCACCAAACTACTAAATCACACATAAAAAATTCAAGTACTGACCTTCAAAATCTTCGCCATGTAGAGTCTGATCAATTCAATGTTTATCTTCTTGAAAGAGAATTGAAATCAAGATTTCATAAAAAACCAGAACACCATTGCATCAAAACACCCAAATATTTTTACCAACTGTAGAAAATGATTGTCGCAACTATAACAAATTTTCCATAACTGAGATATATATATGATTGATTTGCCGTAAATGACCGTTTGATTCTCACACGTGCCAAGTTGGTCACTATAGAGACTAACTTGTGGTTGGTCTCTCTACCGACTAACTTTCATTGTTATAATGACCAACGTGGAAGGTTGGTCTCTAGCAACCAACAATTGGACCTCGAAAAAAAAATAGCATATTTAGTCCAAAAAAAGAAAAAACAATACGATGAAATTTTAAACCGTCGTAATTTGCGCCCTATGTAGTAGTGGCCTCTATGCGACCGCCTCACCGCCTTGTCTTTCTTGCCACCATATCACCCAAGATATTGATCACTCTACAATGATCATTATACCATTGCCATAAGAGTCCTGAGCCTATGGATCCCGAAACCTTGAGCCTATTCCTTTCATCCTCTATAAAAATATCCTAAAGGTGCCTCTATCAATCCTCTCTTCATCCTAACTTCAACAAATCTTAAGCCTCTAGAGAACTAAACATAAGCCTCTCTAAGAAACCTTCAAACTCTAAACCAAAAACCAGACACCTTGAGACTATGGAACCACATACAAAAAACAACAAAGGTCTCATGCAGTCCCCCCCGAATGCCCAATAAACAAAATACATATATTTTCTTCAATGTAAAGAAGATATTAAATAAACAATCAAAGCATAACAGGAAGAGGAGGAAGAGAGCATAGAAATAAGTTAGGAGACAGGGAAAAGGGGAGACCTTATCAATTGGAGCATAGAGAGCAAGAGAAGCAACAATGGGATGCAGAGTCTGAGGCTATGACTACAGGGTCTCCTAATTCAGAGGCGTAAGATACTAGGGGCTACGGATTTGAAGGTGTAGGATCCATAATCCTAGTGTCAACTCAATCATTCTGAATAGGAAATGACACCATCCAAGCTCTTGTGGGCTCCAGACTCATCCATGTTGAATCTATCCTGAACCCTTGGTACATTTAGAGGTCCTATCCATTATGGACCACTACCAACAGATGCCACTATCAATTCTTCACTCATCTCTCCCAATTCAGACCCAGTTCTCTATTGTCTCAAGGTGGCATTATATTATAACAGAGTAGGGTTAGAAGTGATCCACTTTTGTTTCCAGAGAATCCACAGAAGCATGCTAGTAAATCATTTGTAGTGAAAGTTTTTTCACTAATAGCGAGGTTTTGAGATCAAATCTGACTGCGAAAGATAAGGAAACTTCATTTGCTATAGATTTTACTTATCATTTTTTCTTTATTGAAATGTTTTGGTCAAATGGAGTTATGATCTTTACCAGATGATGTTGAGATCAGTAGGAGGAAGAGGTTGTGGATCTCCAAGCACTTTCAATTACAATGGTAAGGATTAATGTATGTTTTAGGAACCAGTTCTTTGGTTTTGCAAAGAAGGGTGATATACATAATGTATATATTCATTCTACATATGTGAAGACATAAAAATCCTTGAGAAACACTCCTATACTGGATGGTCACTTCTGATTCTCTTCATCGGCCTGGTTGTCACCACAATTTTTTTTCATATAATCACAATATTCTCTTTTTCCCCCACAGGCAATTAAAATGAATTGTTTAGAAACCCTAGAAATTGCTATGCAATCTAGAAACTGATGCATATGTTCATCTGATCGACTTTGAAATCTGAGGCACTCTAGAAACTGATGCATATGTTCATCTCATGCCAACCCCAACCCGACAGGGACTGCGCTTCCATGCAACACTTGTTTACATATATTAACATTTTCATATTCTCTTTTTCTTCTTTCTTTGGATTTGGCTTTAGATAATTCCAAAGTCGTAATTCCCCCAAAAAGAAAACGTGATATAGTTTTTATGTTCTTTCTTTTTTAAGAGATATTTAAGAGGGAGACATGGAATATATATGTGAAAGAGTGGGTCCTCTGAACATAGATATGGCATGTATGTGTGGGTTTATGACATGAACTTTATTAATCTCAAACAAAGTATTTAAATTTTGATTTTGGGTAATAAAGTTATGATGTGAAAAGAATATGACAAACTATGATACAATAATATAAACTTGGTTTTCATATGGAACAAGGTTTAAGACATGGTGTAAGAAGTATATTGGAAAAGTGAAAGTGAGTAATGCCATAATTGGGTAAGATATGGAATATGTATTCACTCTTTCTTCATAAAAATGTTATGTAGATGACAAAAGGGTAATAGAAGGATTTAAAAACATAGGGATGTAATTGTCCCACTTATGAGTAAAAAAAAAGGTATTTGAGAAATGAGAAATGGGACTCAAATGTGATGGTTCAAGAGCCTCAAAACTTAACCAAGCACCATAACATATTTTTTGAATTCTAATAATAGACCCGTGTCTATCTGAGAGCCTCTAACCTGTCCAAATTCAAAACTGACCAACGACCATCATTTTTAACCATTAGCAAATGCTTATCCGAATTTCCAAATATTTTGACTAACAAACTATTTGAAGACATCAACTTTGAAATGTGTAGCAGAATCTCAATGAGTGTGTGAAAAAATTATGCATAAGTAATGAAAATTGAGGGGAATCCTGGAAGTGCTTTGTTGGCTAAGTATTGTTGACCAAAAATGTAGTCAACAAATTCCAACCAACAAGTGTGTGTCGCTTACAGTGGCGTGCAAGTTTGAAATGAAGAAATTATGATCCTTTGATTCTTTGAGGGAAAGGGGAAGGGTTAGGTAATTATAGGACTAAGGATGACTCAATGTGGGACAAGAATAGGTTGGTAGGGTTAGGTGGACCAAATTATACAACAGGGGGAAACAAGATGGAGGCCAAGTGATTCATGGATCGAAACTTCATGGAATAACTCATGAAAAGTGTTAAGTATGAGGGGGTTTGGTCTTGTTGTATAACCCAAAGGGAAAAACTCTTTGGATCTTGAAAAAATTATTAGAAATATGGATAAATTGTCGTGGATCTATGTTGAGGTAAAAAACCAAGCTTAACACTGAGAATCCACAATGTGTATGCTAGAGCCATCTCAAAATGGAGGGAATGGAGAAATGGAAAGAAAGAATATGTGGGAAGGATTGATGATTGTGATGAGCCAAGATGTCTCTCTTAGCAAGCATATGGTAAACAAAGTGAGGAATTACGAAAAAAAGGAAGGCAACTTGGTTCACCTGGAAGCTTGTTGTCCACCAAAACAAATTTGGTCAATCAGTTAAAAAATATACAGAGAGCCTTTAATATTACCAACCATTTCTCCATCAAATCTAACCATCAAAAGGGAGGAAAAAAAAAAGAAAGAAAAAAAAAAACTGAAAAAAGAACAAAAAGTGAGAAAGAAACTAAATAAAAGTTAAGTCAACAAAAACCTAATTTACCCTTTTTGTAATTTTTTTTTATATATTTTATATTTATGTACAGAGGAAAATAATATCATAACTTGGACTCAGGTAGGATGAAATTTAGCATACAGGAATGATTCGCCTATTTTGCATGTGGATCCTATGACTTTGAAAAATTTACGCGTGGAAGAACTGCCAACATGCCAACCAAAAAATGTGTATGGTGAGGAGAAATGACTAATCAATACCTAGAAGAAACAATTTCCAACCTCTAAGACCTACCAACCAACATATGCTTTGTTTTTAATAATGAAAGTATCGATTGAATCAGATTTAGGATTTAGAGTTTTTGTCTCAAAGAGATGATCAAAGAATTCATCAAATAAATTAATATGATCTCTTGGAATCTTTCTATCAGGAACAAGGTCATCATGATTCAAATAGGATTCATAATATGGGTTAAAAAACATAGGGATGTACTTAAAATAGTCATCATTATCGAAGGAAAAAGTGCACCTAGGAGGGACATGCCTGATATTGTCAAATTCTCTAACCTCCTTTAATTGAAACAAAGGATTAGCGAAAATTTTATGCAATTTAAGATTTTGATCAAAGTCATGAATATATTCTAAAGAGGACTCATCACATGTATCATCAACTTGTTTTGACCACTCATTAACATCATTAACAAATAAAAATCTGTCATAAATAGGTTTGACATGCTCATAATTGATTTCTTGATTTTCATAATCAAATTCACCATCGTATGTACGCAGATAAGAAGATTGAAATGACAGATGATCTTGGGATATAGTTTTTCCATAAGGTTTAAGAAGCTTGGTAATTGAAATGTGGGAGGTGGGTTGATCTTCAAGCATCATGATATAATCATTATTCTCTTCACATCCAAGCTCTCGACCACAATTAGTGAAGTTATTATAATTAGGGCCTAGGAGAGAGGGCTCCCAAGATATCTCCAAGAAGGCATGATTTGAAGATTGATATTCGAGGGAGAGCATGTGATCTTGTAAACTCTTGATTATAGGGATTAAGGAAGACAATTCTTTGTGCGAATCATGAACATCAAAGGAGAAACATGTTCTATGGATTTTTTCTTCAAAGTCAAAGCAAGTGGTTAAGGCTACATCTAAATTTTGAACATTCATTTCTTCCAACCTCCATCGGTAAGGAGGTGGTATAATTTCATAATAATGCAACAGGGAAATCAAGTTGGTAGGGTGAATGGACATAGAAATTGAATTATATGATTTGATAAAACTAAGGTTAAATTTAAGAATGCTTTCATTATCCTTCATATGTAAATGATTAAATCTCTTAATATGCTCATAAGGATTATCCAAATGTCCAAAGGTAGAAGTAAACCAGTAAGAATGTTCAAACCATGTAGAGATGCATTCATCGGGAAGGTTGGAAAATAAAGAATCGACATTACCCTGAAGGGAATTAATGAACAATAACATGCAACTATTATTATCGTTAACTCCAAGGATGATGTAGGAATTAAAAAATGCACAAAGATGTTCAATCACTATAAAAACTCCATCACCATGAAATAGAGGCAAATGGTGTTTGAATTTTTGAGGTAAGGGATTAACCGGGTGAGAAAATTTCAAGGGGGTGGGCACAAGCCATGGGGAATTATTTAAGTCTTCTTCAAATTCAAAAATCCCATACTTGCGAATGAACTTCCAAGGGTTAGTAGTTGAAACCATAGGGTTACAACCACTAAACATACGTATGATTAGTTGAGACATTGAGGTCTAGGAACCATAAATGTAAATTTGAAAGAATTAAAAAAAAAAACTAGGAAATAACCATTGAACGTTCCTCCCCAATATGGTCGCCAAAAATATGTTGACATCAAGGGACTAAGTATTCCCCAACACCAACATCTCGACCTCCCATGGGGCTAGGCAGGAAGAGATAGGAATGTCTCCCTAGGCTCAGAGCCCCAACCAAAAAACACATTGAAATCCAGGCTAAATCTCCTCTAACCTAAAGTCCAAGCATGAATCCCTTTTCCTTGTATTTTTCTTTTTAAAAATATCTGATTTTTATGAAATTTATAATTTTTATGCTCTTGTGTATGAGTTTATAAATTTGAAATAACAAGATTAAATCTTGAAAGAATTTAAACACTAAAAGAAAAGGCATGCAAGGAAGATTAAATTTTGATAAATTTTTTGTATTTATTTTAGCAAGAAAGTAACTAAAGCAAAACTAATGAAAAGTTAGGGAAAGTTAGTGCTAAAGGGGTTAATTAAAAGAAGGATTAATTAAGCAATAAATAATTTAATGACTACCAAAATAAACTATAAAATCTTGTAATGGTTTGATATTTTTAATTTTCTTTAAGTTAAAATATGATAAATAACAAGAAGACTAAAACAAATAAAATAAATGAAGAAGATAAACAAAAGTTTGTACCTATGTATGAAAATGAAAGAAGTTTATATAGACCATGTTATAATAGAAATAATTCATTCGTTCATTCTACTTTATTTCTTTTTAGAATTTTAAATCTTAGAAGATGAAGAAAGAAAAGATTTTAAAAAGAAGACAAATAAAGAGAGTTTTAGAATGTGAAGGCTTTTATCTTTAATTTAAAATGTTCCCATACAATTCTTGGGCTTTCAGAATCTACAAATCTCTGAGTAGACTTGTGCCAAATATTTAACCTTTAGCCATTCTATAACAAGGTTACAATAGAAATACCAAGAGCGAAAGAAAGAAGAAAGTTGAGCCAAAATGAAATAGAGCAATGGTGGTGATAACACAAGGTGAGGACCTGCATATAAGAAATTGGTTAGCGCTGAAATAAAATTAGGCTTAAATACAACAAACTGACAGGAAAAATATTCACCTTATGAGAACCAACAAATCTCATCCTCGCGTCATCCATTCGGTGCTTCACAAGACTCTCTGCTGCCAATAGTCCCGTCAATCCCCGTTGAAAGTAGAGGATGAATGATGAATTAAAAAAGGAAAACCTCACTGCACTCTGAGCATACCTCTCAAAGATTTTTCCTCCCCTTTATTTGGTTAGTTGTTGCTTGTTTTATAATCTACAGTGGGCGGTTGTAGCAGTTAGGGTTGATATGAGTTAACAAATTTAGGCAAATCATTTGATATGAAACTGCTTTGGTTACACTTTATGATAATATTTCTCTTATTTTCATGTCACCTTTGTTTCTCAAATCTAACAACATCGCACTCAGATATAGTTATATCTCTTCGTGTTGTAAGAACTTCCTAGTGATCATTTTCATGCCATAAAATTGTTAATGAACATGAGTATGTTGATCTCAATTAATTCATATGGTTATTTTGTGCTACTGGTGGCATTTTCCGTATGCGATATAAGTGTCTGAAAATCCTCCCAAAAACCATATCTATAGCCTTATATCAAATTTTTATGACTATAATAGCTCTAGATATTTTCTCCAATCCCATATTAAAAAAAAAAAAAGAGTCAATCTCATCGTGTCTTGAGCTACTGAGAAATGCAGAGGAAAATTTCAAACTCTGGAGATGAGGGTTGTATCCCCAAAAACAAATTTCTTCCTGCAAAACTTCGTCATCCTATGTCGAGACTTTACAACCTCAACTCGACTTTTTTTTATTATCTTGTCTGGAAGAGTTGTCTCGAAACATGAATTGGTTTGTAAGAACCATATTGACTTGTAAATTTGTTCTATGGAGGATCTTGGTGTTCAGATGTCTGCGAAGGAAACAATAAATGGATTTTTCTTCTAGTATTAGAGGCTCTCTAGTGTCAACAGATTCATAAATGACAACCTTATCAAAAAGAAGGGTATCTCATGGAATTTGGTGAGACATATTTTTTGCTATCTTGATCGTCATGGCCAAAGCTTCATCTTGGTGTCCATGTCTGCAAAGAAACGATCTATAACAAGAATAGAATCCTTGTCTGGAGTCTCCAGAAGTGTTGTTATCCTTGTTAGCAACGCATATCTATAGGTTGATTGATGCATGAGCATCGCCAACAACAAGCGAGCGGGGGACACAACACCAACGCATTTTGGCACATGATGAATCGTTTGAAATGTTTTGAAGTTCGATACGCCAAACGTAAATGAAACAATTAAGAAAGAGCATACTTGTAGATTATAATCAGACCTTGAGCGTCCCGCTCTCATCTCAAGGACTAAGAGACATTTATGCTAGTAAATTTAAGTAGGTAGTTTTTGTTGGCAAATGTTTAACAGGTAGCGTATGCTTGTCATTGATGGAAATTACAGTAGCGATGATGGCTTGATTATAGGAAGAATGTAACAGACGGGCACCAGAAGTAGTTTGAGAATAACAGACAGGCATCAGAAGTAGTTTGGGAAGACACTGCAGAGCAAGCTTGATAATATCAGAAGAGATAGTGCAGAGGATGGTTGACATGCTTTACAGGCAATATGTGCTTATCATTAATGGCAGGATCAGAGTGTGCATCAATGGACAAACAAGAACAACGTAAGCTCAAGAGGAATTAGCACAGAGTCAAATGCAATGCGTAGGTGTGCACCAGGGATGAGGTTAACTCATGACTAAAGCTCAAGGGAGATAGCGTACTTAGGATCATAGGCGGATCAAAGGTTGAGGCCTTTGACACTTAGAAATTCTTCCAAGTAAGAAGGATGTGTTAGCTTGGAGGAGAAGCGTCGGTGAACGTTGGATCCCATCCCGAATTCCCGATGACCATCAGATTTCAATGTAGACAAGAGGAGCGCGCATATATGGAGGATAGATCTCGGGCGTTACAGCTGAGCACAAGGTCTTACCACAGTTGGATCGAGGAGAACCTGCAC
This sequence comes from Picea engelmannii, assembly GCA_009831015.1. NCBI lineage: Eukaryota > Viridiplantae > Streptophyta > Pinopsida > Pinales > Pinaceae > Picea > Picea engelmannii. The sequence continues at coordinate 35,569 of ML813154.1, forward strand.
GTTCTTTAAAGTGCAAGGAGTAGAGGGCTCACAAAATCCCGAAAGAAGGAGGACCATCCATCTTTAGGCAGGACACGTGGGGATATATCATCAGTTTGCTAACTAGAGAGTCAAAGGAACGATGTTCCCTAACCTCTTGAAATCATGATATCTAAAATCACGATCTAATCTCAGCCATCAAATTAATGTTGAATCTGGACTGTTGATTCCATTCCATGTCGGAGTTTCAGGGATCGCGAGTTGGAGATGTCAAGTAATATCATCCACAGAAATCTTGATTCCATGATATGAAAAATCGCGACTTAATCGCAGCCATTGAATCAAGATCAGATCTGGACCATTAATCCAACTTCATATCGGAGTTTCACGAATCACGACATGGAGAGGGAAAAGAAGCAATGCAACAAGAATTGCGAAATCGCGATTTAATCGCAGCCATTGGATCAAGATGTCATATGGACCATCGATTCGACTCACATAAGCATACCACGTCAACTAGGAACACGTGGCACAACTAGGTAATGACAAGTGTCAGACTGATTCAACATTTCAGGCACATGTAAGTCACGAATCAGAGTGACACGTGGCAGTATTCAACACGTGTCAATCCACGTGTGACGTTAGCAGATTTACACCACTTCAGAGTTTTGGTAATTGGGAGATCGACAGATGTCGGAGGACAAGGTGGGGCTAAAGGGAACGAGCCTTGGCACACGGTCAGGTGGAGAATAGATGACAGGCGAGGAGGAGAACAATAAAGGTGACATGACAGGAATGGGGCCCTTCCTCGATACCCCACCATTTTGGACCCCCCCCCTTTAATTAAAGGCAGAATGGCAAAGGGGGTCCAGAATCACTTGAGCATCGTTGATCTGGGTGCTTTAATCCTAGCCACTCGAGAGATGCACGCCCAATTTCGGACCCCCCCTCGCCTCTGCTTAAAGATAAAATGGCAGAGGGGCTCCGGAATCCAATCCCGACCATAGATCTGGGAGCACAGATTTTGGCCATCCAGATTTGCTCGCTGCATATCCAACGGTGCAGATGAATTTGAACAAGATCAGAGGGCTATTGATGCACGATGCAGTGAAACTTCCATAAACCATTGATGATGTCTACTAGAGAATTCGAAGAGACCTCTGTGTGATCACCAGAGGAGATGAAGAGTCTCCAAGCTTCGTCCAGTGAAGGAAGACTATTCTTAGAAGGGATTGATATATGGATGAGCATTGAGGCTTGTAACTGAAACAGAGAAGGTGAGCTCGAATTTCACAGAGAAGATGAGGAGTCTCAACTGCGAGAGAGAAAAGGGAATCTCGGCACAACACCTAGTGATGATAGACACAGGGGTTGAACTACTAGAGAAGTTGAAGAGTCACGATGATGATCACGCAGAGAACTCGAGAGGTGGAGGAGATTGTACGGTACGATCATGCAAAGGAATGGCGGATATTGCATGCACAAGATGCACAGAAGCTATATATACACAGTACAAAGAAGAGAAGCGGTGGAGGTTGCTGTTGGAGTTTGTTGTGGTTGTTGTTGATGAAGGTAATTCATGTGTGAAGAAGGAGAAGAGTGCAGCAGCTGAATTGCACAGAAGAGGAACTGTGCAGTGAATGGACATGGCGCATAGAGCATAAAAAGCAGAAGAACAGACAACGCAAGTCATGTGTGCAGAAAGGCAATGAGGCAGACAGAGAAATGAAATGCACCAGAACAGTGATGAGTCTGGTAAGCCATTGTTGAACATCATATCACTGTAATAAGTTTCAGTAGCAAAGATTTATATTTCAGGGTGGAAGGGAGGTGCTAGGGAGGACTATTGTCCTCGTAGGTTCAAGTGGGTGCTTGAACACAGGGAGTCGTAGCTTCCATATGGTTGCAGCCAGAGAAACTAGGGTGGTAGGGTGGCGCAAGGGAGAACTCTTGTTCTCTGTTATACAGGTTGGTGCCTATATGATTGGAAGTTGGTGCTTCCATCCTATTGGTGTTGGAAACACTCAGGGAGTTGGTGCTTCCTTCTAGTTGGTGCTAGAGAAACCAGGGAGTTGGTGCTTCCTTCTAGTTGGTGCTAGAGAAACCAGGGAGTTGGTGCTTCCTTCTAGTGGGTGCTAGAG
>ML813154.1:37843-53278 GCA_009831015.1 Picea engelmannii
CTTTATGGGTTTCCTCAGGAAACATCTGTCTCTGTGTATCACATATGTGTGACTGATACTGAATGTGCCATTATTTATTTCAGTGCATTATTGTGATCATCATTGAGTGCCTTGTAAATATTTTAAAAAGAATCATAATTGTTTAAGCACAGTAACAACTGATTCACCCCCCCCTCTCAGTTGTCCAACAGTTTTAAATTCCTAGATTAGACGGTTTTAGGAGCCGGAGGGAAAATGGATATAGACACCCTCACTTGTATCATTGTAACATTAGAAACAAAATCAATCAAGAGAGCATAGGAGAGTAGAAGCAGAGAGTTGTGTAGAGTAAAACCCCATATATAGAAGTTCTGGATTAATATAAGGATCTTTAGTTCAGACTCATGGTGTTCAATTTCTTTCTATGTTTGTACATGTTGATTGATATATGCTTGTTTACTCTCTATTATTCATTTGCTTTGATGCATGAATGTATGATTTCATGTTTAATTTATGAAATCTGAAGAGAGGGAGGGTAAAGAATGAGTTTCAATTGTTTCTCTGTTTGAGCAAGAGTTTTCCTGCAAGGAGTGCAGTGAAATTGTCCGCAAGGTGTGTGTTGATAAAAGTCAGAGTTTGTCTCTGCAAGATCAGGAGGGATAACATTGTTCTCATTCTTACAGAAGTGTAAGTTAAGCTCAGGAGGGATAACATTGTTCTCATTCTTGCAGAAGTGTAAGTTAAGCACAGGAGCCGTGCAAGGTGTGTGCAGGCCGAGTAGATTCTCAGAGTTTGCAACCTAAGGGAAGAATTGAAGGACTTTTTCTGCAAAAAGAGTGCACAGAGTCTAAGAATTCAAATACTTGGAGTGTATTTGAAGAAGTGTCGCAAGGAGTGCGCGCAGGAATTTTCCCCAAAGGACTTGAGGATTTTTCAATCAAGCTCAGGAGGGATAGGATCTTCAAAGCTATCGAAGAAAATCTCAAGAGAGCTAGTGCCTTGAAGTATTGGAAGAAGGTGAAACAATGTTGGTTTGTTGGTGGACAAGTTTCGTGAAAGAATAGTTGTTCATTTCGCAAGAGTGTTAAGGAGGAATTGAACGGTCAGAATTCTCCGTGGAGAATTCGTGAGGTTCCGAGAACCATTAGATCTTGCAGAGGAGCAAGAAGGATACAGTGAGTGTTTTTCTAAGTGCAAGCTCAGGAGAAATCGAGCCATAAGATCTGATCCAACAGGGGCCATTGGATCACTCGCGTAATCTCATTTCGGGGCTTCCTGAGTTGGAGAATTGAAACCCTTGAATCAAGATTTGCGAGGTCACAAGGTGCGAAGTTTCGAAATAGCGAAAGAATCTGAGTCATCCGATTGGAAGGGCACCTGTCGCGAGATCATCTCTATCGGGGATTCGAACATCGAGGTTCAGAGAAGGAAGTCCTTCAACTTCACTAGTGGCGAAGTCATGAGAATCGCAGCCATCCATCGGAGGAGGAAAGGTGGAAGAGATCTAGGGATCTCACGAACTCAGAGGTTCTCCAGGTGAGAGCCCAAGAGTTGGGTGCTCCAAGTCGCGGGTCGCGAAATCACGAGGAGCGAGGACAGCCGTAGGATCCAGGTCACAGGAGGACCATTGGATCAGAACCCATCGCCTATCGCACATTCAGGGGTTTTAAGGTTGAAAGGAGTCGCTTTCGACATCAGAAGTCGCGAAGTGCCGAGAGCCAAGGCACGAGTGTGGACACATGGCAGAACCACAAGGTGGGGCCCGTGTGATTCGAAGGTGAACACGCATCGCCTGGAGGAAGGATTCAATACTTTGTTGACTTCTCACAACTTGGGAATTTGCGAGGTAAGAGCACGAGAACTCGGCATTGAAACTCGCGAAGTGGCGATTTGCGAAAAGTGCGAAGGGAAGGTCAAACCTCGCTAACTTTCAAGTCTTGAGAATTCTCGAGATAAGAGCACGTGAGCTCGACCCTTCGACTTTCGAAGTCACGAGTAGTGAGAACGAGAGGAGAAAAGTCAACATCACCTCTCGGGGGTTCGTGAAAGAAAGGTACCAAGGTTGGACATTCAAACTCGCGAAGTGGCGAGTAGCGAGAAGTGCTAGTGCTTAGCCTAGCCAGTAGTCGTGTGAGGAAGGCGCTGACAGAGGAAGAGCCATACCCGTATCGACATTTTGAGTATCGTGAGATTTAAAAGGAAGAGTTGGGAGCCTCGACTCACGAACTCGCGAGATTGCGAGTTGCGAAAAGGACCTTGGGTTAGGCCCTTGGTCATAGCGTCGTGGTCGCTTGGGGAGAAAGGAGCTTGTGCCTAGTGTTGTTCGCACAGGGGAGCTTCCCGATGGACCTATGGATTGATTTGAAAGGAGATTCCAGCAGGGAATCCGAAAGAGCCGATCCGGCTCTAAGGGGTTAAATAATGATCCTATGAGCGGATCTCGGCCTGAGGGCCGATAGGTCTACATCATTGATCTCTCACAGAGTTCTTTGATCGTGTCAATTATTTATCAAAATGATGTTGCAGTCCTTCAATAAGGGACTAGAAAGAAACAAACTCATGATATTTGAATGCCTACATCAATATCCATACTAACAATAAATTGATAAAGAGAAGCCAAGTCTCCAGCAAGTCGCAACACATAAATAGGTTCTCCAATCCTCTATATTTGTGTTGGAGCAATCTTACCCATGGGAAATGTTGGAAACACATCCTTGTCAATTAACTAATGCACTCCAAAGGATGACATTAGGTCCAAGGTTACCCTGTATGAATTATTTCATGATTCATTCAAATTTTACGTGCCCGAGGCTTGAGTTCCTTTTTTTCCACTTTATAATGAGTTGCAATATCCCCATTATATAATAGTTTATAGATGGAGAATTGGCCATATTGATCTTAAGCGGATTTGGAACAGTGCACTGGAATTTCAACCGTAGGATGATAGAAATGATGGTAACCATACAAATATTCGCTAAACAATTTTTTATTTAATCACAGGCACTTGTCATAACATCGTTCTTACTACTTCCTTAGAAAAAATGATTTTCAACGCTTTAGATTCAATTCTTCAACACTCTCCTTATGAAAATTTACGTCAATATAAAAGAGACATTCTTATACATAGGATATGTCATCAAATCCTGGAAATTACTTGCAAAATCAAGTGCAAATATGTTCACTCCCTTATTAGTCCCTACCAAAGGCATATAGGGACTATAGGGATCGATAATTCGTTGACTTCATATTAATATGTCCTTTGACTATAAATTTTTGCATCATCTGTATTGTTCGAACTATAGAAGTAAAAACATTATTTTTTATATAATAAAAAAAACCTTATATGTCATCGTCTCATTGGCCAATATATTGGAGGTCTTATTGTCATCTTCATTGTTCACAATGTTGTAAATTTTTAGATATCCAAAGTTTTGATCTTAGAGGCTCTTTTTTAATTTTTATTACATTTTTACTGAAATGTTTACATACCGAAAGTTCTGAGCATCGATGTTGTATTTTAATGTTTTCATTATTTCTATTTGTATTGAAATGTTTACATACCGAAGGTTTAGATAATTGACACTCTTTTTTAGGTACTTGAATAGGCCCAAAAACTTAAATGTTTACATATCACAGGGTCCTTAAATAGGCCTGACATATTAAATGTTTGCATACCATGAGGCCCTTAAACAACCTGACAACCTTAAATGTTTACCTAAATAGGCTTCTCCCAATACATTTTTCCTTGAATTTTTCCAAACAATGTTGCAAAGAATTTGGACAATATTGTTGTCCACTGCCAGTTGCATAGTCATTGTATGTTTCATACTTCTTCTTTTATTGGAATGAAATTTGGTCATCGTTGAAGATACATGCATTATTCACTGGTTCGGTGGGTGCGTCTTGTTTGTTGGTTCGTCGATTGTTGCTTGTTGTTGTTTGGTTCAACTTTGCAAGGTTGAGGACCTGCACCTACAGTTGGACCTTTAGTTCTTGTTGCTTGCTTTTTTTTGCTTCAAATTTGAAATATTGGGGTCATGCATTCATAGTTGGAGTTGTTTTTTTTACTTTGCGGGGTCCAGATCCTGCACCCACAATTAGACCTGTTCTTATGTCATTCATCGTTGCGGAGTAAGTTTCAATGCCATAATTTCATTTGTATTCATTCTTTGTTTTTTACTATTTTCATTTTGCAAGTAATAATGTTTAATTATTTCTACTTGCATGGTCGTCATATGTTTCAGGTTTCTTCTGTGCCTGGGATGTAATCTGGTAATCATTGGAGATACATATGTTGTTTCCTGGTTCAGTAGTTGTTTCTTATTTGTTGGTTCATTGGTTCTTTGGTTGATTCTTGTTGTTGTTTGGTTCACGTTTGTGAGTTTAAGGTCTTGCGGCTACTGTTGGGCCTATTCATGCTTCCTCACTAGTTTGTTGCTTATTTTTTTCTTTTGTTTTCTTCGGCTCTGCAAGGTTGGGGTCCTGCACCGACAGTTGGAGATGGTTTTTTTTTTAGCAGTTTGCAGTGTTCAGGTCCTGCATCCACAAGTGGACCTGCGGTTCTATCGTTTTCCATCTATGGCGAAGTCGAGATCTAACGCCTATCCCGTGCCCACCTCTCCTTCTCTTATAGTTTGCTCCAATTTTTTCTTCTAACTTTGAACCATACCTACATGCCTTTGCAAAATTTTCTTGTAGAATAAAAAAGATACTGAGATGGTGATAGCAAGAGTGGTGTCCCATGGATTTCAAATTGCAATATTTAGTTTCTATGTTTCTTCGCATGCAACATTATTAACATAATGAATGTGTTATAAAATTCATCACACCATTTACTTTTGGATGAAACCATTATCATTCTAGGATAATTCAGTGTTGACATGCTACAAAATAGTATCATAACAAATAATTGGACAACTACATGTGCAATTACTGTTGGCATGTTTACAAGAATAATGTGATTTTCATTGATGGAAAGAACAACAATGAACTAATCCTAGAGAGAGTAGAAGACGATAAATATCAGAAAATATAGTGCTTTCCAGAACTGCAGACGAGGTCCAAGAGACAGAATCGCGGGAGAAGCAAAGTTCAAGACTCGTGAACACATAGAAAACCTTATAAGTCAGAGAGATCATAAGCTTGGGAGGGAGAGCGATAGTGGTCGTTGGATCACCAATCCAAAGGACCAACAACCGTCAGATTGAATTAATGGAAGGATAAGATAAGCAGGGCAAAATGATTGAGAATTCGATCATCCAAATTTCTGTCAGCCGTCGGATTGATTTAAGTGGAAGGACAGGATAAGAAATATCTATTGATCTAAGACCTTGATCAATGAACAACATTTGTTCAGGGTCTAAATATGTGAGGAGGTTACGCTTCGGAGAAATCACTTTGAGAGTTTCAGTTTGAGATTTGAAATCCCCAAAGTCTGGAGAGTCGGAGAGCCGGAGTAAATGTCAGCCATATGATCATTTTAAAGTGGAAGGATAGGATAATATAGAAAAGAAGCATTGTAGAAATATCGAGTCATCAATCTAAGAACATGATCGACGAACAACATTTAGTTCGGGTCTAAAAGTTGCGAGGAGGTTATTGTTCGAGGATTCTCACTTCAGAAGAATTAACGACTTGAAAATTTGAAATACCCGAAGTCCCGAAGTGAATGAGGATCCACGTCAGCAAGACTACATCAGCAAGGAAACATGGCACTATTAGACAATGACAAGTGTCAAGCTGATTCGACATTTCAGGTACGTGAAAATCACAAATCCATGTGGCACGTGGCAGCTACTAAGCTCATGACACATCATCAAGTGACGTAAGTAAGTGACATCAGTTTGGGAGTTTTACTTCGGGAGATTTACCACCAACACTTTCCCAAAGTTCTGAATTCCCGAAGTGGTTTGGGGTCGTCCATCATCAAGGAGGACAGGTGGCATGAGATCCACAACTTCGGAATTTTGTGGATGGGGAGAACGTGAAAATCATTAAAGAAAAATCTCGATCGTTGATCGTCAAGTGGATTACGTGTCAGTTGATTTGAGATTTCAGAGAAATCTCACTTCAAGGATTTCCAGTTGAGACTTGAGAATTCCGAAGTCTGGAGACGCGAAAGGATCGTGACCATTGATCTAAAAGGGACACGCGTTAGTGGATTGTCAACTCTGGTAAAAAGAAAAGGAAGGTTGAAAGGTTGGAAAGTTGAGATTTCTAAATCTCGAATACCCGAAGGGATCATGACCAATGATCCTAAAGGGACACGCGTCAGTGGATTGTCAGCTTCGGGAAAAAGAAAAGGAAGGTTGAAAGGTTGGAAAGTTGAGATTTCTAAAACCCAAATACCCGAAGGAATTTTGACCATTGATTCTAGAAGACCACGTGTTGTTATATCGTGGACTCCAGGTGAAATTCTCCAAGAGAAAGCAGAGTTTGAGAATCGAGACTCTCGAAGACCGAAAGGAAAAATCGATCTCGTCCGTTGGTTTGGAGGGCCACATGTTACTTGGTCGATGATTCTAAGGATTGCACGTGGAAGGAGGAAAGAAGGTAGGAAAATACAATAGATTGGAGTTGTTGATAGAGGGAATTTATCAGAAACTGCGAGATTGACAATCACGCCTGATTGCGGGATCATAAGTTGCTCAGAAGTTAATTTTTTGAGGGCATGCCACAATTGAAACCATGGTATCAAAGAATGGGTACGTGGTAGCTGGAGGTAGATTGTGGGGAGAAAATTGGTTAATCCCAAACCACTTTTGGATTTGCCCACAATCATTCGATTACATAAGGACGTAGCCCGAGTTCACATGTGACAGGGGGCTAACAAGAAGAGAGCTCACGCCCGCAATCACGTGGTCATGTGAAGTTAATCGCCCAAGGTCATATCAGAAAATAGGGAGCTAGTTCTCGCTAGAACAAGAGCATGAAGATCCTTTTGAATAGGCTTATGGTCACCTCCAGACGTCACATGAAGGAAGGGAGTTAGAAGCCAAAGAAACCAAAAAAAATGATTGGCTGTAACTGTCAGAGAAGAGGAAGAATTTTGATTGACAGAGAAGCAAAAGATTCTCAGGATAACTGCCAAAGAAGCCAAATAATAGTCAGAGAAGATGAAGAGTTCACATGATGATCAAGAATATGACTCGACATGTGAGAGACATGCAAAACAGAGAAAAGAAAGTGTATCTCTTGGAGAGTGATGCATGTAGGTAGGACGAGATGCAATGGATAATCTGAAGGGGAGATCTGTGGCCCAGTGAAGAGTATGTAGAGGTAGCACATAGCATAAAAGGCATAAGATAAGTTGAACAATAGGCGGTGTTGAGCACAGGACGAAAAAGAGCAGAGCATAGAAGACGAACAATGAAGAAGAAAAATAGAGTATAGAAGCTGAAGACGGAAGAGGAGACATGGAGATGTAACAGACCATATCAGAGATAGAAAAAGTAAGTAAAGTTTTGTAAGATTCATTCAGGGTGATAGGGTGGTGCTAGGGAGGATTGGAGTCCTCTAAATTCTAGTTGGTTCTAGAAGATATTCTGGGAGTTGGTGCTTCCATCTAGTGGGTGTTAGAGAAACCTGGGAGTTGGTGCTTCCATCTAGTTGGTGCTAGAGAAATCTGAGAGTTTGTGCTCTCTGAAAGTTGTAGCTTGCTATCAGAGTTTGTAGTCTCATATTTGAGTTGGAGCTCAAAGACTGTGATGTACAAGAAATTTGGAGCTTGATTGACATCCTAAGAAGAAGAGGTTTTCACCCTTTATGGGTTTCCTCAGGAAAATCAGTATATCTGTGTATTATGTGTGATTGATCATTGTATATCTATACATGTTAAGTTATCAGTAACACATTAATAATAATCTAGAAAGAATCAGAAAAAGCAAGAAAATTTTCAAGCTTATATATATAATTGATTCACACCCCCCCCCTCTCAGTTGTATTTCCAACAATTGGTATCAGAGTCGGTGCCTTTGATCAAAGGTATATCCATAAGCTTGAACATGACTAGTCATGATGGAAGTTCAAATAATAGACCCCCTCTGTTTGATGGAAAAAACTTTGCCTTCTGAAAAATAAGAATGAGAACACATTTAATGTCTTTGGGTGTTGATGTTTTGGATGTCATTGAAACGGGATATGTGAAGCTTGTAGTCTTGGCCTCAAAAGATGATAAGTTGGAGTTTAGCTTTAATGAAAAAGAAATGAATTCCATCCTTAGTGGAATTGCTGAAGCCGAGTTTGTCAAAGTCATGCACTGTGATTCAACAAAAGTTATGTGGGACAAGATGATAAGTAGTTATGAAGGTAATAAAAAGGTGAAAGACGCAAAACTTCATACTCAAAGACTGAAATTTGAGTATTTAAAGATGGATAAAGATTAAATTATCAGTAAGTACTTCTTACATATAGAATAACTTGTCCACACTATGAAAGGCCTAGGTGAAACGATAGATGAATCTTTTCTGGTCCAAAAAATATTAATATATTCCTGATATATTTAATTCAAAGGTCTCTGCTATAGAGGAAATAGTTGATCTCAAAACGTATACAGTAGATCAACTTATTTTAACCGTAATTTCTTATGAAATGAGAATCACCAAAGGTAAATCCACTACAAGAGAGGCATCTTTTAAAGTAGAGAAAAAAAAAGACTCCGATATAGATGATATTGAAGCAAATTTTGTGAGAACATTGAAGAAAGGATCAGGAAAATACAAAGGTAAATTGCCCTTCAAATGTTTCAACTGTGGTAAGATAGTTCATTTTTCATCTAAGAGTCCTCGCAAAAGAAAGGATCGAACATATGACGATGAAAATAAGCACAAACACAAGAAAGTCTATAAAGAGAATAATTTTAAGAATAAAATCCTTTGTGTAAACAATGATGATTATCCCTCAGATGATGAAAGCAGTGACTCTTATATTGAAGATAAAATAAATGATATCATGCTAATAGCTTTAGAATATCTAAACACTAAAGATACATGAAGTTAGTTCGTTGATTGTGAAGAAGTAGTAGATCTTGAAGGAGAACTTGTCAGTGCCATGGAAGAGATTGATAGAATCAGAGAAAAGAAAAGAAAAGAAAAATAGTTACTGCTGAGGTATGAGAAAACATGCAATGAACCATATGAATAAATTACTCCATTGAAGGTTAAGTTAGAAGAATCTAAGAATATTGAAGACATCCTCAAACAACAATTAAAGGAAGTTGAAACAAAAGGTGAAAAATTGGAAGTTGAAGTAGTGGTTGTCAAAAAAGATCTAGAGAAATTCCAGGCCTTATATCATTAGAATATGACAAGTATTAAATCCTCAGAAGGATTAGCCTCCATTCTGAATCAACAAAGAAATTCAAAGTTGAAAACTGGTTTGGGTTATGAAGAGGGATCAAGTAGTGGTCAGCCAAGCAACAAAGAATCCATCAAGTTTATCAAATCTACAACCATTGACAACAACAAACCTAAAGAAACAAAGGAAGAGAATCAACTGCCAAGGAGGAGTGAAGGAAAAGATACCATAACTGAATATGTATAACAAATAAATAATACACCCTCTTCTCAAGGAAATCATCAACATGGAAGAAATCGACCCGCTCAAAGAAGACAACCATTTTCCAGGTACAAACATTTTTTCTATGGATATTGTTTTTACTGCTCTAACTTTGGCCACAAAGCTATAAATTGTTCTTTAATATTTAGACATGAGAAATCAAGACAACCAAGGAATAAATATTTTCCACAACAAAGAATGATACATCCAAGTAACAAACAACCATAGACTGCAAATCATGTGATGGCTGGGAAAAGGATGCATATTACACATAACAATCGTTATGATCCTTTATTCAATGAACCAAAATGTTACATTTTCCATAATTATGGACATAACGCTGTAGACTGTCGCTTAAAAAACTATAAGCCAGATTCAAATCACAGAGTTGAAAACATCAAGGTTTGGAAGAAGAATGAATATAACAAGTGTGGATTAGTGTTGTCAGCTCAAAGAGAAAAAGACACATGGTATATTGACAGTGGATGCTCCAGTCATATGACAGGTGACAAAAGTAAGTTCCGATTACTCAAAGAAAATAAATCAGGGAGTGTGACCTTTGGAAATGATGCTCTAGAAAATATCATAGGTAAAGGTCCAGTAAGCTTAAGTAATGGAAGAAGAAAATCTCAAGATGTATTATTTGTTGATGGTTTAAAGGATAATCTTCTTAGTGTCAGTCAAATATGTGACAGAGGATGTGAAGTCACTTTCATTGCCAAGAATTGTAAAATAAAAACAATAAACACAGGAGAGATGATTGTAAAAGGGGTTAGAACTGAAAACAATGTATATTTTCTGAAGGAAGATAAGGAGAAATGTCATTTAAGAAAACTTGATGAAAGTTGGTTATGGTACAGAAGTCTTGGACACCTGAATTTTGATCATATTGTAAAACTGAATAATGAAGACACTGTGAAATGCCTTCCAAGAATATCTAAGCCTAATAAATCTTTATGTGAATGCTTTCAAATGGGGAAGCTAACTCATGCTCAATTCAAATCGAAGAGTTTCACATATTCAGAGAAACCACTTCAAATTGTTCATATAGATTTGTGTGGACCATCGTGAAAGGAAGGAAATGGAGGAGAACGTTACTTTATGCTAGTCATTGATGACTTCTCCAGACTTACGTGGGTTTCCTTTCTGAGAGAAAAATATGATGTGTTTGAAAAGTTCAAAATGTTTAAGGCATTAGCTGAGAATCAGACAGGAAGGAAGTTAAAGGCAATTCACTCAGATAGGGGAGGAGAATTTATGTCAAGAGATTTCAAATAATTATGTGACAGACATGGAATTAAAAGAGAACATACTATTCCAGGTACTCCTCAACAAAATGGAGTTGTAGAACGCAAAAATAGATCAGTTCAGCAGATGGCAAGGGCTATGATGAGTGAAAGAGGAATTTCACAAACCTTCTGGGTGGAGGATATTCACATGGCCATTCATATTATAAACAAAGCGCATCTAAGGCCGAATAGTGATAAAACTCCATATGAGTTGTGGTTTGGTCGACCTGCATTAATCGAGCACTTCAAAGTATTTGGAAGTAAATGCTACATCAAGAATAATGATGATCATCTGGAAAAATTTGATAGTAGATTTTATGAAGGTATCTTCTTAGGATATGCAACATATAGTAAAGGATACAAATGCTTTAAAAAAAGAACGCATAAATTAGTAGGCTATATTGATGTTTGAATTGATGAAGAAGCTCCTGTAAAAGATCAACATAGAATAAGAACTAAGCCAGATGAAAACGATGATGAGAATAATGAAGATAAAGAATAGGAAATCTCAGAGTCACAAGAAGATGATGAATCAGGTGGAGAAGAGACACCCAAACAAGAAGAATTAGGACAACAATCAACATCAAATCCTTCCTCCAGAATTACTCAAAAGAAACATCCTGAAAGTCAAATAATTGGTGAGAAAGAAAAAGGTTTACAAACTAGGAGAAGGATAATCAAAGACACCGAGTAATCAAATGTAGCCTTCATATCCATGGTGGAACCTAAGAACTTTAATGAAGCCAGTAAAGATGTAAATTGGTTAGAATCAATAAATGAGGAACTGGACCAAATTGAAAAGAATGACACTTGGGAACTCATTCCTAGGCCAACAAATAAAAATGTGATAGGATCCAAATGGACCTACAAAAATAAGATGAATGAGCAAGGAAATATTGTAAGAAATAAGGCTAGATTGGTCTACAAAGGATATGCTCAAATAGAAGGACTGGATTTTGATGAAACATTTGCACTTGTAGCAAGATTAGAATCTATTAGAATTTTTCTTGCCTATGCGTGTCATAAACAGTTTAAAGACTCTCAAATGGATGTCAAGTCATATTTTCTAAATGGATATATAAAAGAAGAAGTCTATATGGAACAACAAGAGGGTTTCCAACTGTTACATAACCTTGACTTTGTCTACAATATGAAGAAATCCTTATATGGGTTGAAACAAGCTCCTCATGCCTGGTATTACAGGCTGGATAAGTATATTCAAGACAAAGGGTTCAAGAGAGGAACAATTGAAAAAAATATATATATCAAAATAGAGGTTAATGATGTGCTCATTGTCTTGGCCTATGTAGATGACATCATCTTCAGAAGCAATAATGCTTCATTTTTACAATGGGTTTAGTCTGAATTTGAAATTTCTATGATAGGGGAACTGTCAGTTTTCCTTGGTCTGCAAATTACTCAGAGGTCTAAAGGAAAAATTATTTCTCAGGAGAAATATCTAAGACAAATGTTGAAAAGGTTTCAAATGCAATATTCTACACCTATGAGCACACCTATGGTCACTGGATGCAAGTTAAGCAAGGATGATGACTCACCTGATGTTGATTAGAGTTCATATAGGTCTATGATAGGCATCCTATTGTACATCACAACATCCCGTCCAAACATAATGCATGTTGTTGAAATGGTAGGAAGGTATCAGGCTACACCTAAAAAAATTCATCTGTTAGCTGTCAAAATAATATTCAGATACTTGAAAGGAACAATGAACTATGGCCTATGGTATCCTAGGAATCAAAATTTTCAACCAACAGCCTATTCATATGCCGATGGGGCTAACTGCGTGGATGAAGGGAAAAGAATGAGTGGAGTTGCATTCTTATTAGGAGATTCTCTTGTAGTATGTTTGAGCAAGAAGCAAGGTTCCATTTCCTTATCGACTACAAAATATGAATACATTGCAACTGCCACTTGTTGTACCCAAGTATTATGGATTATTCAGACACTTGCAGACTTGGAGGTAAAATATAATGCACCAATCCCAATTCATTGTGATAATACTAGTGCGATTAGTGTGTCAAATAATCATGTATTTAACTCCAATACCAAGCATAAACCCATCAAGTATCACTTATCGAGGGAACAGGTAACCAACACTGTTGTTTTTTTGCATTATATTCCATCCAAAGATCATATTGATGATATCTTCACTAAACCGCTTGCAAAATCTTAGTTTGATTATCTACGCTAGAAGTTGGGTGTGACCTTGTTATCAATTTAAAATAATCTATTTGATCAGGGGGGGATTTCTCCTAGTATATCTAATTAGGGGGAGCAAAGAGTCACTCTCTGTTTTCTTTGACATTGATGTCAAAGGGGGAGAAAAAGGTGTTGTCTATATGCTATAGTTGGAGCTCTAAGAAAAATAGTGTGACCTTTTAGGGTTTCCATCAATGCCAAAGGGGGAGATTGTTGGCATGTTTACAGAAAGAATGTACTTGTCATTGATGGCAACAAAAACAATGAACCAATCCTCGAGAGCGAAGAAGATGATAAAGCTCAGAAGAGATAGCGGTTTCCAGAAGTGCAGATGAGGTCCAAGAGATGGACTTGTAGGAGAAGCAAAGGATGAGACCCGTGAACACTTAGAAAACCTTCTAAGTCAGAGATATCATAAGATCAGGAGGGAGAGCAACAGTGGCCATTTGATCACCGATCTAGAGGACCAACAATTGTCGTATTGAATTAATGGAAGGATAAGATAAGGGGGGAAAAGTGATTGAGAATTCGATCATCCGAATTTTCATCAATTGTCAGATTGATTTAAGTGGAAGGACAGGATAAGAAAGAGTTTTTGATATAATATCTTGATCAATGAACAACATTTATTTCGGGTCTAAATATGTGAGGAGGTTGCGCTCCAGAGAAATAACTTCAATAGTTTCAGTTTCAGATTTAAAATCCCCGAAGTCCAGAGAGACAGAGAGTCAAAGTAAACATCAGTCATCAGATCATTTTAAAGTGGAAGGACAGGATAAGCTAGAAAAGTATCATGAAAGAAAGATCGAGCCGTCAATATAAGAACATGATCGACGAACAACATTTAGTTTGGGTCTAAAATTTTTGAGGAGGTTAATGTTCTAGGATTCTCACTTTGAAAGAATTGACGAATTGAAAATTTGAAATACCCAAAGTCCCGAAGGCCGAAGTCCCGAAGTGAATAAGGATCCACGTCAGCAAGACTATGTCAGCAAGGACACATGGCACAATCAAAGAATGACAAGTGTCAAGTTGATTTGGCATTTCAGGTAAGCACAAATAACAAATCTGAGTGACACATGGCAACTACTAGGCTCATGACACATCATCAAGTGAAGTCACTCCAAGAGTTTTACTTCGGGAGATTTACCACCAACACTTGCCCAAATTTCTGAAGTCCCGAAGTGGTTTGGTGTCACCCATCATCGAGGAGGACAGGTGGCGTGAGATCCACAACTTCGGAAGTTTGTGGATGGGGAGAACATGAAAATCGTCGAAGACAAATATCGACCGTTGATCATCAAGGGGAGTACATGTCAGCTGATCTGAGATTTCATACAAATCTCACTTCAAGGATTTCTAGTTGAGACTTGAGAATTCTAAAGTTCGGAGATGCGAAAGGATCATGACCATTGATTCGAAAGGGACATGCATCAGTTGATTGTCAGCTCCGAGAAAAATAAAAGGAAGTTTGAAAGGTTGGAAAGTTGAGATTTCCGAACCATGAATACCCAAAGAGATCATAACCGTTGATCTGAAAGGGACACGCATTAGTGGATTGTTAGCTCTGGGAAAAAGCAAAGGAAGGTTGAAAGGTTGGAAAGTTGAGATTTTCGAACCCCGAATACCCGAAGGGATTGTGACCGTTGATTTGAGAATACCACGTGTCATTAGATCGTGGAATCCGGGTGAAATTCTCCGGGAGCAAGCAGAGTTTGAGAATCGAGACTCCTGAAGCCCGAAAGGTGAAATTGATCTCGTCCGTTGGTTTGGAGGGCCACATGTCACTTGGTCGATGAGACTAAGGATCATGTGTGGATAGAGGAAAGAAGGTAGGAAAATAAAATAGATCAGAGCCATTGATTGATGGAATATGTCAGAGACCACGAGATCGATGATCACGCCTGATTGCGGGATCAGAAGTTGCTCAGAAGTTAATTTTCTAAGGGTAGGCCACAATTGAAACCACGGTATCAGAGAAGGGGTGCGTGGTAGCTATAGGTATATTGCTGGGAGAAAAGCAGTTAATCCCAAACCACTGTTGGATGCACCCACAATCATTCGCTTATGCAAGGATGTAACCTGAGGTCACATGCAACAAGGAGCTAACGAGAAGAGAGCTCGCGCCCGCAATCACGTGGTCATGTGAAGTTAATTTCCCAAGGTCATATTGGAAAATAGGGAGCTAGTTCTCGCTAGACCAAGAACGCGAAGTGACTTTTGAATAGACGTATGGTCACCCCTAGATTTTGTTAATGTTTTACGCTGATATTATAGTTCTTTGCATTTCATAAGATAAGAGCATAATATGAACAAGATCACTGAGAAATACACATCCACAATAGACACAACATTTATCCTGGGAAACCCTCTAGGGGAAGAAAACCCAGCA